>JAVJIX010000001.1:3312500-3315000 GCA_036785185.1 Paratrypauchen microcephalus
ACACACACACACACACACACACACACACACACATACACACACACACACACACACACACACACACACACACACACACACACAATAGAACCTAATGGGCCAAGTGCAGATGCGATCTACGTCAGGTACTGCAATACTTCAAAATCAAACTAGATTATCATACTGAAGTGGTCTAAAGTAAAGTTTTGAAACTTAGATACTAATGAGTACTAAAACTAATCAATTATTTGAATTCTAGCAAGTATCAGTACTCGAAAAGTCACGTTAACAGGACAAAATTTGAGCTTTCCTGAAAATACAATTTCTGTATGAAAATTAGACCAGCTGCTGCCACACAGGTACTGGACCAGAACTGGACCAGGACTGGACCAGGACTGGACCAGGACTAGACCAGGTCTAAGCCAGGTCTTAACTAAGTCTAAACTGGAACTAAAGCAGGTCTTAACCACGTCTAAACTGGGATTAAAGCAGGTCTGAATCAGGTCTAAACTTGGACTAAAGCAGGTCTTAACCAGGTCTAAACTGGAATTAAAGCAGGTCTGAATCAGGTCTAAACTGGAATTAAAGCAGGTCTGAATCAGGTCTAAACTGGGACTAAAGCAGGTCTTAACCAGGTCTAAACTGGGATTAAAGCAGGTCTGAATCAGGTCTAAACTAGGACTAAAGCAGGTCTTAACCAGGTCTAAACTGGAATTAAAGCAGGTCTGAATCAGGTCTAAACTGGGATTAAAGCAGGTCTTAATCAGGTCTAAACTGAGACTAAAGCAGGTCTTAACCAGGTCTAAACTGGAACTAAAGCAGGTCTTAACCACGTCTAAACTGGGATTAAAGCAGGTCTGAATCAGGTCTAAACTGGGACTAAAGCAGGTCTTAACCAGGTCTAAACCGGGACTAATTCTATTACTAAAAACAACCACATTTTATCTTCATTCTGTTGTCTTTATTGAGTATTGAGTCAATTTCTTAGTATTGAAATTAAGTTTGAAATTTTTGTATCATGTCAACACTAATTCATACAGAAATTGGAAGTGAAAATGAAAGTGCCACACAAGACTCACACCCCCTGCTTTTTAACTGATGTTTATATTGTCATTTTTCATGCTGCTGCCTTTTGCTCAGGAAAAAAATGTTGTTTAATAAAATCATAATTACATTTAAAAGAACGCTAAATTTACACCTTAATATGATATTACCCAGAAGTAGATTTGGATATGAGCTTGTGTCTTAAATCTATCTATCTTTGAGAATGATGAGAAATTAGGACTGTTGCTATAGCAATTAAAAAATAAAAATAAAAATTGAAAACTAAATATTGCATATTTCGGATCTGGGAAAAGACTCAAAATGTTGCATATAACAGTAGGCTGAAATCCATTAACACATAAACTGTTTGTTTATGTGTTTGTTTATAATATGAATACAAAATTACAAAAAAGACTTAATACTAAGTCAAAATTTACTCACTAAAAATGTTTGCTTTGATTAAAAAACAGGGCCTCTCTGATTGATTATGTTTTTGTACTCATTTGTATGGGTTTCCAGGACAATTTGACAACTTTTAACCATCTATTTAAAATCTTTCTGAATCTTTCCTCACTGAAAATAGACTAAAAA
Source organism: Paratrypauchen microcephalus (assembly GCA_036785185.1). Lineage (NCBI taxonomy): Eukaryota > Metazoa > Chordata > Actinopteri > Gobiiformes > Gobiidae > Paratrypauchen > Paratrypauchen microcephalus. Next base: position 3,314,112 of record JAVJIX010000001.1, read on the forward strand.
TAACCGCATTTCACATCAACCTTTTTAAATCGTCTCTCGGCTCGAAGGTTTTTAGAGTTGTATAGGTTTTTAATAAGTGTCCGAGTTGGGTCCAGCGCTTTTCCAGCACATGTGAGACGTGCTTCCCCCTGTTTCGATCTGGAGCTGTGGCCACAACATCTGTATCCATCACAAACACTCACTTTCTATTGGCCCTGCTCTCAAATTAAGACTCTCGTTTGATGTGTGCAACTGGAGCTCTTAAACGGCCCTCTCATCTGCCTGCTTAGACCCTGTGTGTGCGTTTATGTATGTGTGTGTCTGCGGGTGTGGGTGTGCGTTGAATCCATGCATTTCGGTGGGTATTCATCACATTGTGGAGACGTAAATCTATACACGTTCACTTAGACTTGGACTTAAGGGAAATGATTTGGACACAGTAGCTCACACAAGACAATAGCTCTGGAAAAAGATTCTTTTTTTCCTGAAATCAGCATCTCTACATGTATTACAGCCATTCCATTCCAGCGTCTGTTGAATTCCAACACAAACACAAAGCTGAGCTACTTCAGTTCTTGCACCAGGAGTGGAATAAAGTCACCCAAGAACAATGTGAAAGACTTGAGGAGAACATGCCAAGACGCATGAAAGCTGTGATTAAAAATAAGGCTTATTGCAGCAAATATTGATTTCTGAACTCTTCTTAAGTGTAAACATTAGTATTATGTTGTTTTAAAATGAATTTGTTTCTTGTTTCTTTGCATTGTTTGAGGTCTGAAAATATGTATCTTTTTTGTTATTTTGACCATTTGTCATTTTCTGCAAATAAATGCTCTAAACAATAATATCTTTATTTGGAATTTGGGGGAAATGTCAGTAGTTTTTACACTCAAACAAAACTGTTCCTTTT
>JAVJIX010000001.1:3320000-3327500 GCA_036785185.1 Paratrypauchen microcephalus
CTGTTACCTGTGCAATAACCCACGTGCAATACTTATACTATACTACAGTGGTACCTCACCTTACAAATGACCCAAAAAACGAAAATTTTGGTCTCTAGATACGAAAGAAAATTCAAGTTACGAAACGCAAAATCTCAAAAATTCAAATTATATTATTATATTATATTATTATAACATTATACGCTTTTCTCAGACTGGATTTAAACTTTTCTCACATTTGTCTCTCGTTTAAACACTCAACCTTTCATAGATTTTCAACAAAATGTATTAAATAGTGAAGTATGGGGGGAAGGGGGAGGGCGGAGAAGTGCGGACATGTGTGATAGCGCAGCATGACCCGGGGCGGGGCTGCGAGGACGAGACCCGTGCTCAAACCATGCCAGGTCTAAACCAGGTCTAAACCAGGTCTAAACCAGGTCTGAACCAGGTCTAAACCAGGTCTAGACCACCGCGGCTCTTACCTGCGTTCGTTCATGCTCTCAGACTGTCTCGGTGGAGCAGTGGAGCCCGGCCTGGCTGTGTGTGTGTCTGCGTATGCTGGTGACGACCGCAGGGAGAGACAGAGACGGCGATCGGGGCAGTTAGAGAGTAAAAAGTGCTACTCGTACAGTGCATTGAGACAATAAAGCCCCACTCTGCAGCAAAACTGCCTTTTTTTATTTGCATTCTCCACCACTGTAAGCGCGCGATGTCCACAAGGGACTTAACCCACGGTTAGGAGATGAGAGCAGGAATAGTTAACACTGCGCTATCACATACGGGTCCCGCGCGCACACACACCGCCCTCCCCCTTCCCCCCCACGCACGCAGTCGCTGCTCACCTCAGCCTCAGCCTCGTGAGGTACACCGGTGCTGCTTGGTCTAGACCTGGTATAGTTCAGGTTTAGTTCTGGGTTTACAGTCTCTACGCAGGACACAATGTTACACTATAAAAAAATGTTACACTATAAAAAAAACTTGGATCGGGGCCTTGGAACGAATCAGGCTTTTTCCATTGAAATAGCTACTCAACTTACAAATTTTTCACGTTACGAAACCACTTCTGGAACAAATTAATTTCGTAAGGTGAGGTACCACTGTATGTGCAATCTGTGAAATACTCTACTTACACCTTATTTAATCCTACCTGTACCTATGTATTTTATTATATTTTATTACATTTTTTTATTATATTGTTTACTTTTTTCCCTTGTATTTTTATTGCATGCTATTAGTACTTCTCGACTATCGTAGCGAGTCAACGGTTCTTCTGATTCTAAGCATTTCATTGCATTGTTGACCTCATGTTGATCCTGCATATGACAAATAAACAATCTTGAATCTTGATCTTGAGCAGATAAATTACATAAAACACAATTAAAAACATGCAAAAAGGAAAAAAAAAACACATACATAAAATGGTTATCATATCATAAAAGAACCGTTTTTAGACCTTTTTTAAAGCTCTATGTTAGCAGAAGTAAAGATTTTTTTTAAAAAGTCACCCATTAGTCTTATGCCAATTTAAAATAAAAACATAAAACATAATATATATGCACATTTATTTTATCTTATTTTTCAATGCACATTCTATTGCACATTTTAATACATTTGTAAATAGGTATTTATTCTTTGCACTACTTTTTAGATAGTTTTTGTATTGTCTTTATATTGTATTTTGTACATTGTCTTTTTTTTTCACTGCTTGGCCAGGGAGAACCGAAATTTCGATTCACTGTATGTCAAACACATATGTCAGAATTGACAATAAAGCTGATTTTGAACTTTGACTTTGATATATCTAGTACAAGGTTTCATTTCACTACGAGCAATACTGTCTGCGGTCACAGGCAGTGGTTTCTATATATATGTTTTGTTTAAAATGACGTAATTCCACAACTGGAAACATTTGGAAACTCGTTAAAATCACATTTCTGATAAAATATTATTTAGAGTATAGATATAGTAAGAGTCAAAATACATTACTTGGTCACATGCATGTAGCACTTTGGTGTTAATGTAATATTAATGTATATTATATTGTATATTCTGAACTGTGACAGGTGATGTACAGTATGTTGTGAGTGGAGACTGGCAGCCTAATTTGAAACCATGCTGTCAAAATGGCTGAATTAACCAACGCTGCTTTGAGATTATATTTACAGTACACAACATTACGGGCAACAACAGAGCCTGAGTGATGGATTCAGGGCTGCACGCCTTTTTCTTAACAATAACCATGAGTGATTTCACAGAAAAGACAGGCCGATCTGCTGCCAAAACAGTTTGATTGTTGACAGCATGAGTGGCTAGACACTTTAAAGTTGCTTTGACGAGTGTCTGGTTGTGCCAGTGGTAGTACAGAGACATCTTTATTATATTAACAATAAACCTGAGTGACCTGTTTTGTTGGAATACAAGTAAAATAACTTTTCTTGTTTTTTCCAGGACAGTTCTTTAAAAGCCCTGCGCCTTTTCCTCATGTATTTGACCAAAATATGTGTAGCCCCAGTACAGATATATTCTACAGCTCTGGAAAAAAATAAGAGACCACTGTATTTTTTTCTGAAATCAGCATCTCTACATGTATTACAGCCATTCCATTCCAGCGTCTGTTGAATTCCAACACAAACACAAAGCTGAGCTACTTCAGTTCTTGCACCAGGAGTGGAATAAAGTCACCCAAGAACAATGTGAAAGACTTGTGGAGAGCATGCCAAGACGCATGAAAGCTGTGATTAAAAATAAGTGTTATTGCACCAAATATTGATTTCTGAACTCTTCTTAAGTGTAAACATTAGTATTATGTTGTTTAAAAATGAATTTGATCTTGTTTCTTTGCATTGTTTGAGGTCTGAAAACATGTATCTTTTTTGTCATTTTCTGCAAATAAATGCTCTAAACAATTTTTATTTTTATTTTTATTTGGGGGAAATGTTATCAGTAGTTTATAGACTCAAACAAAAATGTTCCTTTTGCCCAAACACATACCTATACGTAGTAAATCAGAAAAACTGATAATTTTGCAGCAATCTCTTATTTTTTCCAGAGCTGTATAATCAGATCTGAAAGTACTGCGTGCTGTCTGCATCTAATTAATGAAGCACTTTATTGTCCGATAATCAGGAAGTGCGTGCTAAGTGTTGTTAGCTTTACTGTCGGTCTCTGAGAGTTGTGAAAAGTCCTTGTAAACTCATCACAGTGACTAATAAGGATGTTCGGAATGTGTAAGGTAAGTGAGCGATAACTTTGGACCTGCAAACTGTTTAAAATGAACTAATTCTTTTTTTTAAGGAAGTAAAATTTTGAATCAGAGCTGTAACTGTGTAAATGGACATAGCTAACCCGCTACAAGTGAGCATGGGAGAGTTTCCAGCTCCATCGACTGAAAAATTGTCTCCCCTCTGTCTATAACTGCTGCAGTGAGCTTCATTTCAGTCTTAAAATGTTTGTATTAACCCTTTGCACATGGCCCTGATGTTATTTTCCTATTTTGTCCTTAAATCAAGATATGAACATTTATAACAGAAAAATCTGGCATCTTCTTTTGTCGAGGTCACTTCCGCAAGCATTAGCAACATAGTTGATTGACAGCGTCGCTAAGTGCCCGCACCCTGCTAAACCAGAGGTGCGGGTGTAAAGAGGCGTTACTTTCAACAGCTTCACTTCGGTTTGGCTCTTCAGTTGCAGCGATACAAATATGGAATTCCAAGGCTATGTCCACACGACAACACTCCTGGATTTTTTTTTATGCGGGTAGAAAAAAAAATTTGCATCCACACACGTGTCGAATCAGTAAATATTTGCGTCCAGAAGAAAACAGAGTGCTGAATGAAAATTATGTTATACATATGCCACACCAATATGTGGTGCTGTAAACAGGAAACAGCCAGAGCCAAGGGAAACGCAATACTACAAAGACATAAAGTCCTTTCTCTTCTGCAAACAAGCATCGCAACGTCATCGTTTGCCAAAAGCTGCATTTTGCTCGTCCACACAACAACGCAACCCAAGGCATTCTCAGATTTCTCCACTCTGGAACCTGGTTTCAAAAAACAGTTTTCGCCCACCCAAAACACTGGCGCCGTGGGGATGAAAGGCCAAAACAAATACAAACTTCTCAATTTCCACCAAAAGACGCTGTCATGTGGATGGGTCCCAGCTGATTAGCTCAACTGGTAAGTCACTGACTTTACCCCCGGGGGTTGTGGGTTCAAATCCCCCCCGGCAATGAGCTAACCAGTGTGGGTCCTAGGGCAAGACCCTTCACGGTACTGCCCCCCGGACGCCGAAAAAGCTGGCTGCTCACTGCTCCTGAAAAGGATGGGTCAAATGCAGAAGTCAAATTTCTGTGTCACTGTGTGAGACCAATAAAGGCTTAATCTTAATCTTAGAAATTCACCCCTATAACTTCCAGCCTCGATGAGCTTCATTTGACTGGAGCCGAACACTATGGATGACATCAAATAACATAATTCCTTTAGCCTTTAGTCCTTAGGCTACGTTTATAATGATGACGGTCTGAAGAGAAGCGTGTTTACTTTTTATTCCGCGTTTAGAGAAGCGTTTTCGGGAGGAAATCTGCATGCATACGGTGACACAAAAGTATGTGGAATTTGATTGTGTATGCATGCCAGGCGGCTAGGTGGTGCTGTGATACATTATCACTATGTCCGCACGCATGTGTAGAATATTTCTTTATTTATTTACGTAATTTAATTTAGTAAACTTTTTAATGTAATTTTAATTTCATTTATTTTACTTAATTTACTTAATTTACTTCATAAATATAAACGTAACGTGACGTAAACGCGTACGCGACATCAGCAGATTTGACCAGAGTTTTGCATCTTGGCCCGTGTAGACGAAAACGCTACGGCGGAGCGTATTCAAGTTTTCCACTTTGGAGGGCGGTTTCAGTTTTTTGTGTTTTTAAGCCCCCAAAACACCGTCACCGTCTAAACGAAAGGCACTTCCGAAAAGATATTTTGTCGTTTTTACCCGTAAGTGTTCTCTGCCCTGATTTAGCCGGTGGTCATAATGTTTTGCCTTATACATCTGAATCACCCACATATGGTCCTGTAATCGTCTGAGCACACGACACCGTTTAAGTTGTGGATTCCTCGCTAAGAAGCAGGTTTGGACCACTCGGCTTTGTCATTTGAACAGCAAACATCATTAAGCGCTCAAAGCACAATATTCATCAAACAAGATTACTGTGGTACTTGAGAAAACACAGCCCGCATACAACACGGCTATAGCGTTTCGGAGCGGAGGTGTGGCCAGTATGCATACGAAAACACCATAAATCTGTTTACAACATCTATTTAAGCTACTGAACAGTTAAATAAATGTGTTTTTTGGTCGAATGTGTATTAAAATAGGCTTGTATCGCGTTGGGAGGGGCTGGGTGAGCATAATGAGTGACATATTGTGAAATCTTTACCTACAAAGCGCAGTCTTCTCCCATGCAAATGAGAGCGGCGCGATTACGATCTGTTTGATGGGCCACAAGCAGAATATGAGGCAGCTAATTCCCCTATTAGTATGCCACAGAGATGACTGGCACAGAACAGAGGGAGGGAGGAGAGGAGGGGAGGAGGGAGGGAGGAGAGGAGGGAAGGAGGGAGGGAGGGGTGAGGAGGGAGAGAGAGAAAAGAGAAAGAGGGGGAGAGAGAGGGAGAAAAAGAGTAGGAGAGAGGGAGATGAAGAGAGGCAAGGAGAGAGAGGGATGGGAGGGGTGAGGAGGGAGGGAGAGAGAGAAAAGAGAGAGGGGGGAGAGGGGGAGATGAAGAGAGGCAAGGATAGAGAGGAGGGAGAAAGGGAAAAGAGAGGGAGGGGGAGAGAGGGAGGGAGATGGGGAGATGCAAGAAGAGAGAGAGGGAGATATGGAGAGAAAGAGGAGGAGAGAGGGAGAGAAAGAGGAGAGAGGGAGAAAACGAGTAGGAGAGAGGGAGATGAAGAGAGGCAAGGAGAGAGAGGGATGAGAGGGGTGAGAAGGGGAAGAGGGAAAAGAGAGGGAGGGATGAAGAGAGGCAAGTAGAGAGAGAGGGAGAGAAAGAGTAGGAGAGAGGGATATAGGGAGAGAAAGAGTAGGAGAGAGGGAGATAGGGAGAGAAAGAGGAGGAGAGAGGGAGATGAAGAGAGGCAAGGAGAGAGAGAGGGATGAGAGAGGTGAGGAGGGAAAGAGGGAAAAGAGAGAGAGGTGGAGAGAGGGAGGGAGATGGGGAGATGCAAGAAGGGAGAGAGGGAGATATGTAGAGAAAGACTAGGAGAGAGGGAGATGAAGAGAAGCAAGTAGAGAGAGAGGGAGAGAAAGAGTAGGAGAGAGGGATATAGCAAGAGAAAGAGGAGGAGAGAGAGAGAGAGAAAGAAGAGGAGAGAGGGATATGGGGAGAGAAAGAGTAGAAGAGAGGGAGATAGCAAGAGAAGGAGAAGGAGAGAGGGCGATAGGGAGAGAAAGCAGAGGAGAGAGGGATATAGGGAGAGAGGGAGATAGGGAGAGACAGAGTAGGAGAGAGGGAGATGAAGGGAGGCAAGGAGAGAGAGGGATGAGAGGGGTGAGGAGGGAGAGAGGGAAAAGAGTGAGAGGGGGAGAGGGAAGGAGAGAGGGAGAAAAAGAGTAGGAGAGAGGGAGATGATGGGAGGCAAGGAGAGAGAGGGATGAAAGGGAGAAAGAGAGAGGGGATAGAAGGTGAGAGGGAGGGAGAGGAAGCTAGAGTGAGGGAGACAGAATGAGAGGAAAAGAGGGAGCAGGGGAAAGGAGATAGGGAGAGAGGGAAGAAAGGGATGAGTGAGTGAGGGAGTTGGGACAGAGAGGGAGAGAAACAGGGAGAGAGTGAGGGATTAGAGGAAAAGAGAGAGGAAGAGAGAGGTATAGTATAGAATAGAATAGAAAGGAGAGAAAGAGGGAGAGGGGGAATGAGAAAACAAGGAGGGTGGAGGCAATACCGAGAGGGATAGAGGGAAGGAGAAAGAGAGAGAAAGAGGGGAGCTGAGCACACCTGCAAAACCCAATATTGATTTGTTTAATGGTGTCAGAGAGTCAGAATTCACAAATCTCCCCTCTTCACTTGTTTATGAGGCGTTTAGCGCTCCGATCGATGCCCCCGCTTAATGAATCGCTCATTACGGAGATGTGATTATATGCTTCAACTGTTAATGGGCCCGTGCATTTCAAAGACTTCCGTAAAAAGGTGTTTTGACAAATAAAACCTGGAACACTGCGATCGGATCACACTGCTGCTGTTTGGGCATTTGGGACTGTTTGTTTTTCTCCTGTTTCCTCGTGTTATTCACAGCGAGTCGGAGCTGAAAGGGTTTTGGCTTTTTTATTGTTTTAATCAGATGTGAAGCACCTGTGTTACCAAAACAGCCAAAGCACAAACATAGAGTTTTGAGATATTGATCATTTAAAGGGACCATATTACATTATTTTCTGATCGATTTTCTATTTATAATATTGTTTGAGGCTACGTTTGATGACGGTCTGAACAGAAAACGCAAAAGTGGCGTCACGTC
>JAVJIX010000001.1:3332500-3545000 GCA_036785185.1 Paratrypauchen microcephalus
ACGGCCTCCCTGATCTGAACCCGAGCGGTGTTCTGTTATTGGACTTCTGTGCTATGTGCAGTTTGTCCATAACGAACACCATGTTCGAGCACAAGGGTGTCCACCAGTGCATGTGGCACCAGGACACCCTAGGACGGAGGTCGATGATCGACTTTGTTGTCGTGTCATCTGACCTCCGGCCGCGTGTCTTGGACACTCGGGTGAAGAGAGGGGCAGAGCTGTCAACTGATCACCACCTGGTTGTGAGTTGGGTCCGCTGGCAGGTGAGGAAGCCGGAAAGACCTGGCAGGCCCAAGCGCGTAGTGAAGGTCTGTTGGGAACGTCTGGCAGATCCCTCTGTCAGGGGTACCTTCAACTTACACCTCCGGGAGAGCTTCTCCCGGATTCCGGGGGAGGCTGGGGACATAGAGTCCGAATGGGCTCTGTTCTCGGCCTCTGTTGTCGATGCGGCTGCCCGTAGCTGTGGTCGTAAGGTCTATGGTGCCTGTCGCGGCGGCAATCCCCAAACCCGGTGGTGGACACCGGAAGTAAGGGATGCCGTCAGGCTGAAGAAGGAGTCTTATCGGGCCTTATTGGCTCGTGGGACTCCGGAGGCAGCTGACGGGTACCGGCGGGCCAAGCGTGCTGCAGCCCGGGCGGTCGCAGAGGCAAAAACTCGGGTTTGGGAGGAGTTCGGAGAGGCCATGGAGGAGGACTATCGGACGGCCTCAAAGAAATTCTGGCAAACTGTCCAGCGCCTCAGGAGGGGGAAGCAGTGCTTCACCAACACTGTGTACAGTGCGGGTGGGGAGCTGTTGACCTCGACTGGGGATTTTATCGGACGGTGGAAGGAATACTTTGAGGATCTCCTCAATCCCGCTGTCACGTCTTCTGAGGTGGAAGCAGAGGCTGGAGACTCGGAGGCGGACTCACTCATCACCCTGGCTGAAGTCACTGAGGTGGTTGGAAAGCTCCTTGGTGGCAAGGCCCCGGGGGTGGATGAGATCCGTCCTGAGTATCTCAAGTCTCTGGATGTTGTAGGGCTGTCTTGGCTGACACGTCTCTGCAACATCGCGTGGCGGTCGGGGACAGTACCTCTGGACTGGCAGACCGGGATGGTGGTCCCTCTGTTTAAGAAGGGGGACCGGAGGGTGTGTTCCAATTATTGGGGAATCACACTCCTCAGCCTTCCCGGTAAGGTCTATTCCAGGGTGCTGGAGAGGAGAATCCGACCGATAGTCGAACCTCAGATTCAGGAGGAGCAGTGTGGTTTTCGTCCCGGCCGGGGAACACTGGACCAGCTCTATACTCTCCATCGGGTGCTCGAGGGTGCATGGGAGTTTGCCCAACCAGTCCACATGTGCTTTGTGGATCTGGAGAAGGCATTCGACCGTGTACCTTGTGGGGTCCTGTGGAGAGTGCTCTGGGAGTACAGGGTTCGGGGCCCTTTGTTAAGGGCTGTTCGGTCCCTGTATGACCGGAGCAGGAGCTGTGTTCGCATTGCTGGTAGTAAGTGGGACCTGTTCCCGGTGCATGTTGAACTCCGCCAGGGCTGCCCTTTGTCACCGGTTCTGTTCATTACATTTATGGACAGAATTTCTAGACGCAGTCAGGGGCCGGAGGGGATCCGGTTTGGGAACCACAGGATCTCATCTCTGCTGTTTGCGGACGATGTTGTCCTGATGGCTTCATCGAACCGGGACCTCCAATGTGCACTGGGACGGTTTGCAGCCGACTGTGAAGCGGCTGGGATGGGGATCAGCTCTTCCAAATCCGAGGCCATGGTTCTCGACCGGAAAAAGGTGGCTTGCCCTCTCCGGGTGGGTGGGGAGTCCTTGCCTCAAGTGGAGGTGTTCAAGTATCTCGGGGTCTTGTTCACGAGTGAGGGGAGGATGGAGCGTGAGATTGACAGGCGGATCGGCGCAGTGATGCGGTCGTTGTACCGGACCGTTGTGGTGAAGAGGGAGCTGAGCCGAAAGGCGAAGCTCTCAATTTACCGGTCAATCTACGTTCCTACCCTCACCTATGGTCATGAGCTCTGGCTAATGACCGAAAGGACGAGATCGCGGATACAAGCGGCCGAAATGAGTTTCCTCCGCAGAGTGGCTGGGCGCTCCCTTAGAGATAGGGTGAGGAGCTCAGTCACACGGGAGGGCCTCGGAGTAGAGCCACTGCTTCTCCACGTCGAGAGGAGCCAGCTGAGGTGGCTCGGGCATCTGTTCCGGATGCCTCCTGGACGCCTCCCTCAGGAGGTGTTCCGGGCATGTCCCACCGGGAGGAGGCCCCGGGGAAGACCCAGGACCCGCTGGAGGGACTATGTGTCCCGGCTGGCCTGGGAACACCTTGGGGTCCCCCCGGAGGAGCTGGAGGAAGTGTCCGGGGTGAAGTAAGTCTGGGAGTCCCTGCTTAGACTGTTGCCCCCGTGACCCGGCCCCGGATAAGCGGAAGAAAATGGATGGATGGATGGATGGATAATATGGACCCTTTAAAGTTATATTGAAATGTGATATTTTGTGGAATTTGGATGTTCTCTACAAACATGAGTCACAGCTAAGGTGGTCCTGAAAACCGGTTGAAGATCTGGAGACGGGTCCCCAGGTGCTGCACTGAGGACGCCCACTGCTCCTGATTGAAGCGTGGGTCAAATGCAGAGAACAGAATTCCCAAAGAGGACACTTATTCGAAATGATATCGCTGTATTTTTCATACAGAGGCCTGTCAGTTTTTGTCTCCCACGCCCTGTCATGTCTGGAGCCAGATCCAAACATGTTCATGCAGTCAGTTTTGTTTTTTTAGTGACTCATTTGAAGCGATTATTTACCGTTTAGAGCTTTTGCTGCCTGATTCTCCAGAAATCTACTGTTTTGCAGTCCGTGTGATATTTGCTTTTGTTCTGTTTCCCTCATCGACCTGTCAATCAGACCCACCTGAATTTGGGAAGAAGCATCATTGATCAGAGGTAAAAGGTAAAGAATTTAGTAAGTTTGTATTCTGGATCCCAGGGAAAGTGTTTACACAAGAACGCTTACCGGTAAAAACTACAAAATATTTTATCTGAAGTGCCTTTCGTTTAGACAGTAACGGCGTTTTGGGGGCTTAAAAATGCAAAAAACTGCAGCGTCTTCGTTTACACTGCCCAAGACGCAAAACTCTGCTCAAATCTGCTGATGTCGCGTACACGTTTACGTCACATCGGTCCATATATCAGTGTACTTTGTTTAGCAGCACTCCCAGTCCACACCTTGTTGCGCCTTCGTTGCTTTGTAGTCTAACATCGTCTGAAGCAATAGTTGAACTTCTTCGTCTGACCACACCATTTTTTTTTTCTACCAGTAGCCATGTTTTGTTTTGCTTTTCGTGGTGCAGATGAGAAGAAGGAAGATTCTACACACGGACATAGTGATAATGTATCACAGCACACCTCGCCGCCTGGCATGCATACACAATCGAATTCCACACACTTTTGTGTCTACGTATGCACGCAGATTTCCTCCCGAAAACGCTCGTCTAAACACGGAATAAAAAGTGAAGACGCGACGCCACTTTTGTGTCTTCTGTTCAGACCGTCATCATATAAACAGAGCCTTACTGTATGATGTACATAATCAGACATTATCAGAGTGTATAACTCCATGGTCCTAACGTGCAATATTGTTTTTCCAACGTGCAATATCGTTTTTCAATACTCTCCTTGTTACTGTTATTATTATTACTTATTCTATTAACACTTATTTTATTATTATTATTACTTATCTTTATTCCATTCTTGCCTGCATGCACTTTTCTTTCTTGTTCAAACTGTCCCTACCTGGAGCTACTGTGACAAGTAAATTTCTCCTGCGTGAGATCAATAAAGTCTTATCTTATCTTATCTTATCTTATCTTATCTTAAAACTACATTGTATTCTAGTGGTGGAAGAAGTAGTAAAAGTAAAAATATCACATGAAAAAAATGTTTTAAAATGTACTTAAAGTGTAAAAAGTAAAATTATTTTCACACAGATTTTGAGATCTAATAAAGTTTGTATGGATGGATTTTGATACAGATTTGAGATTAATTTTGTTTAACAGATATAACTGAATCAGTCGTTTTTTTCCTCGCTGTTTTAATCTGTATATCTTTGTTTGCTGAAATTATGAACATCAACTGCTTGTTTCCATGGATATGTAATTGCTCTGCCTGGAATGTTCCACAGTATGACATTAAACAGCTCTACATTACATGTATTCAACTACAGGAGGTTTTATAGCTCAAAAATACCCAGAAAAACCATAACTCTGACTGTGAGTAGGGTCGCTTCACTGCAAATCTGACCTGTAATTTGGACTGGTTTGGTCTCCATGGAGATTTAATACCGTACTGTGGAACATTCCAGACAAAGCAATAACATTTAACAACAGAAAAGCGTTTGACGGACCCTCACAATGCACTTTTACATGCAGAACTTTACTATTTTTACTTTGTCACCTTCCACCACCAAGTGTTTAGTCAGATCGTATTTGAAGCCTGCGTTCCTCTCTCCAGACCTGTGCGCCAGTCTCTTCTCAGGGCGAGGTGGTCCACAGCGTCACTTTGACTTTGAGCGAGCCGCGTGTTGACTGGAGGTGTTTTGACAGCTGCGTAACAACCAACCAGTGTGGGAACTCTGAAACAAAAGAGCACCTCTGTCAGTCCGAGACTTTGAGAAGTGAAGCTTTAACTGACAGAGGAAGAGTGGAAAAGAGAGGCGTTAAAGTACTACGACCAGTTGGACTACACGTTTTACTAAATCACAGTTCACAAACAGAACTAGATGAAAGATTTAACTACAAAATCTTGCAGTTTTCCTTAGCTTTTGTTTACTTCCTGTTTGGACACAGGCAGCAGATGTGACATACAGTACAGCTCTGGAAAAAAATAAGAGACCGCTGCATTTTTTTCTGAAATCAGCATCTCTACATGTATTACAGCCATTCCATTCCAGCATCTGTTGAATTCCAACACAAACACAAAGCTGAGCTACTTCAGTTCTTGCACCAGGAGTGGAATAAAGTCACCCAAGAACAATGTGAAAGACTTGTGGAGAGCATGCCAAGACGCATGAAAGCTGTGATTAAAAATAAGGCTTATTGCACCAAATATTGATTTCTGAACTCTTCTTAAGTGTAAACATTAGTATTATGTTGTTTTAAAATGAATTTGATCTTGTTTCTTTGCATTGTTTGAGGTCTGAAAACATGTATCTTTTTTGTTATTTTGACCATTTGTCATTTTCTGCAAGTAAATGCTCTAAACGATAATATTTTTTTTTTTGGAATTTGGGGGAATTGTCGTCAGTAGTTTATAGACTCAAACAAAAATGTTCCTTTTGCCAAGCACATACCTATAAATAGTAAAATCAGAAAAACTTTTTAAAAAATTTCCAGAGCTTTTTGTACCTAGTAATCCTACTTTTAACATGGGACAAAGCTGTCTATATTTATAGCAGTTATAATTAAATTAATTAAATAAAAACACTATTTGTTTTTATTAAAGTGTAAACTATTTGTGTTGATGACATAAGTAGAGGAATTGTGTTTTAAATCTCACAACTACTTTCTGTATTTTTGTACTTTTCTTCTCATTTTTCCCCCACAATATTCTCCATAGGTACTATTCCAACAGTAAGTAGTAATAAAAAAAATATAAAAACTTGTTATATGCACATTAAGACGTTCATATTCAGAAAGGATGTGGAGCTAACTAATAATGTTTTCTAAATGTGTTTCTTGTATAAAGGCAATATTATTTCAACAAAGTATATTTGGAAAGCATACCAGTTTATATAAATACAAGGATAATTAGCCTAATTAACACTTTAACATAAAGTTCACATAAGCCACACTTAAATGGTTATTTTTAAGGTAATGACATGACCTTATGACCAATATTATCATGTAACGTCACATCTGTGCGATAAATCTATAATTGTTCTTAAATGTACAAATTTCTTATTATTTTTGTGTTTTTCAGATGTAGGTTGGATTTATTTGTTAGAAGGTTTGCAAAGCAGATTCAGATTTGTCCAAACCTTTTTTTTTTTTCATGTATTTAGGCTATGTTTATATGATGACGGTCTGAACAGAAAACGCAAAAGTGGCGCCACGTCTTCACTTTTTATTCCGTGTTTATACAAGTGTTTTCAGGAGGAAATCTGCGTGCATACGGTGACGCAAAAGTGTGTGGAATTCGATTGGTTATGCATGCCAGGTGGCTAGGTGGTGCTGTGATACATTATCAATATGTCCGTGCGCATGCGTAGAATCTTCCCTCTTCTCATCTGCGCCACGAAAAACAAAACAAAAACATGGCTGCCGGTAGAAAAAACATTTGTGTGGTCAGATGAAGAAGTATAATTATAATATTACTTCAGACCACGTTAGACTACAAAGCACCAGTACAAAGCACAAACCTGTACTGTCGCATGTATGTGACGTAAACACGTACACGACGTCCAGGACTGGACTGGGACAAAAAAATGGCCCTGGCATTTTTTAGACTGCCCCCCCATCCTGATTCAGTCCTGCTTTAATCCTGGTTTAGACCTGGTTTAGACCTGATTAGTCCTGGTTTAGTCCTGATTCAGACCTGATTTAGTTCTGATTCAGACCTGATTTAGTCCTGGTTTAGTCCTGATTCAGACCTGATTTAGTTCTGATTCAGACCTGATTTAGTCCTGGTTTAGTCCTGATTCAGACCTGATTTAGACCTGATTAGTCTTCGTTTAATTATGGTTTAGTCCTGGTTTAGTCCTGGTTCAGACCTGATTTAGTCCTGGTTCAGACCTGATTTAGTCCTGGTTTAGTCCTGGTTCAGACCTGATTTAGTCCTGGTTTAGTCCTGGTTCAGACATGATTTAGTCCTGGTTTAGTCCTGGTTCAGACATGATTTAGTCCTGGTTTAGTCCTGGTTCAGACCTGATTTAGTCCTGGTTTAGTCCTGGTTTAGACCTGGTTTAGTCCTGGTTCCACTGTCTATATTGAAGATGGACCAATGGGACGCCTCCTTTAAACTGTGGGCCGGTCTCTAAGAAAAAAAAAAACAAAAAAACAAAACAGCATCGGCACCTGGGACTGTCAGCCCACCGGGAAAATGCCCGGTATGCCCAATTACCAGTCCAGGCCTGGCGACGTCAGCAGATTTGAGTTTTGCGTCTTGGGCAGTGTAGATGAAAACGCTACGGCGGAGTGTATTCAAGTTTTCCACTTTGGGGGGCGGATTCAGTTTTTTGCATTTTTAAGCCCCCAAAACGCCGTCACTGTCTAAACGAAAGGCATTTCCGATAAAATATTTTGTCGTTTTCACCCATAAAACCCTGAACAGGCCTTTAAACTGAATGTTATAATTTTATTTTTACATTTTACCCACTACAAGAACATGATTTTTATTTTTTTGCATCATAATTCATTTTTACTCCAATTCACTCACAAAATTCTAACAGCACATCCTGTTTTAAATTGGCAGCTTCTCTCTCTATGACAAATTCTGAACAATTTTGACCTTAATACAGTGATTACAGTGCATTATGGGAAACAGTAAGTGCATTAAATTTGACTCACCATGACATATAGCAACTCCAAAATGCCCTTATTATCATTACATTGTACCAAATAAGGAAAGCGCTTGTATTTGATTGGATGTGTCATGCAGAGAGGTCATTCAGACTAGGGCCGGTTCTGCGTGCTGGGACACTAATGGGACCATACATTAGGATATTATGGTAAATGGGTGGAAAGACACTGGCTTTACTGTGAGAAGTCATAGATTGGCCTAAATGGGGGAAATAGTCCTTGTCCAGTCCAGTGTCCAAAACCCATTACACTACTTACATTTGACTTAATTCTTGTCTTAACATTTGTCGTTTTGTTATCCATCCATTATGCCTGACAATGTAAATGAGTCATCATGCTCAAAATGGCTCCCAAAAGTGAACCGGCCTGATGGGAGTGAAGTCATTGGTGATTAAGCCCCAGCCCAGGTCTCCATTGACTCACAGATGGAGTTAAAGGAGAGAAAATGAGTCCTCCTCACTCATACACTACAAAAAACAAGAGCCACATGAGTTAATAAAGCCTCAGTATGTAACTTTATAACCATAAATAATGCTTTTATTGCATTGATTAGGGAGTCCTCCTGCTTGTTCCCATGAAAGTGTTGTTTCTTTCACTTTAAAAGAATAGTGCTTTTTTTTTTTAATGTTAATCTGTATGGCTTCCCCTTCAACAGTGTTGTGAGATTAACACTCACTTACCCATGACAGCGTGATCTGGTCGCGGTTATCCTCCGGTAACGTAGCTCGAAAATGAAGTTCCGGTAAGTTCGCGGGTACATTTGATAAAGTTTGTTTTTCTTCTCCAAACAAAACATTTGTCCGAAAGGTGATATATTTACGTCCCAAACAGTTGTCCACGAAATATCCAGCAGCGTATTTCGCATTCACATATTTTCTCTCTAGATTCGTATCAATGCGCCCATGTTAGCTCTATTAGCCTGTTCACTTGTAAACATTCGTTTACGGGGGATGTCGCCGTACCGCATCGACAGTACACTTCCGCTAAAGGTTAACAGGCTAATACAGCTAATATGCGCACATTGATACGAATCAAGATGAAATATGCGAATGCGAAATACGCTGCTGTCGTATTACCGCACAAAACTTTTAGAAGGAAACCCATACAGATTAACATTTTTAAAAAAGCACTATTCCTTTAACGTTCTTTAGCATGGCATAAAGTCCAACTATCTCCACGGGGAATGGGGACTCATGCAGGTGATATTCTACCTCCAGAAAGTTGCATCTTTAAAACAAGAACAATATACTGAGACCAGACAGTGGCACCTAAAACATACACATAATAAAATATAAAATACAGGAAAAATTAAATAGTTGATTTTTTTTTTCTTGATAGATTTCAACAAGTCACAAATTACAAAAAATAATGCTTCTGAAAGCTAGCTTCCATGAAAATGTTGTTTCTTTGACTTTAACGTTCTCCAGCATGGCATAAAGTCCAACTATGCAGGTTATATTCTACCTCCAGAAAGTTACTTGTTTTTTTATTTTTATTTTTAATTATCCTTTATTCAGGAACAGTGGGCAGCACATCTTTCAGGCGCCCGGGGACCCATCTCCATGATCTTATTGCTGGAGGATTTTACCTATGGAGCATGTTTTTGTGTTGATGGGAGAAACCGGAGTGCCCAGAGGAAACCCACCCAGACATAGGAAGAACATGCAAACTCCACACAGAAAGGGGGATCGAACCTGAAACCTTCTTGCTGTGAGGCATGAGGGCTAGCTACTCAGCCACCCTGCCACCTTTAAATCAAGAATAATAAACTGAGACCAGACAGTGACATCTAAAAAATACACATTCAAAAATATAAACCGCAGGCCAAATTTATTTATATATTTTTTTCCTTTATAGCCATGAATTACACAAAATCCTGTTATTGAAAGTAAAATTATTTGATATATTGTAATTAAGTTGTAACTAAGCTGTTATATGTAGCTGTTCCCCAACCCATTGTGATTAAAGATCCAGTTTATGTCAGTTATCCATGTTATACCGCACATGCTAATGAACTGTCCTGCCAGAGGTGATAAGACAACAGTGGAACCCTGTTATAAGATTTAATATATGTAATATTTATAGTCTATGTTCTATATTTTATATGAAGCTGACTTGATACCACTGTCTTGTTTACATTATGTACACTTTTGGAGTAGCCAAAGACATAGAGACACAGTCAAGTCCTATTTTTGGCAAATTCAATCCCTGCCAACAGTAAAAAAAAAAGGCATAAACTGTCATTTTGTTCAGGTAAAATACAGAAAAACTGCTTGAAAATGGCCAAACCACAGAGAGAATGTGACTATACTGACTGACAGGTTACTCATTTATTTTATTTTATTTTTAATTGTTGAGATCTATACATTTTTTTCAATATCAGTTCCATGGAGACACAGCTTATGTTTTGGTGTGAATCAGTAATAGACTCATAATGATAATAATTAAGCCAGTCAATGGATGGAAAATTTTACCCTAAACAATACTGACCTGCTTGTCTCCATGGAGATGTTATTGCTTTGCCTGGAATGTTCCACAATATCTATCCACACTGAGACAAGCAAGTGACAGGTCAGATCTATGGTGAGGTGACCCCACTCACAGAAAGAATTCATGTTTTCAAGGTATTTCTGATCTGTAAAAACACCTGCTTGGACATTAACGCAAGAAAGACACTGTGGAGCCCTCCAGGTAAAGCCACAACGTCTCATGGCACGAGCAGGTGGCAGACGCTCCACCAGAAAAGTTACACAATGTAGCTTTAACATGACATTGCCTTTAAAATAGCTGAAAATGTGTCTTTCACCCTAAAGACAGCTGACAGAACTGACCCATTCTCACTGCAGGTTGGGGTCACGCACTCGGGCCCCTGCACCTTCGCACACCCCGGGCTACGACCACTCAGCAGCCCCCTTCCCCACCCACCCTTTGCTTCAACCACCCTTCTCCCCCCACCACTGCACCCAACCGGTTCAGCCTACATAGTCACATCTGGCCCCCTTCGACCCGGGACGTTTTCCTTCCCTTATTTAAAATGCACCAGTGGTTCCCATTTAACACCTGTTCGCCCTAATTTCCATTTTCGGGTACGCTGCGGATTTGAAATCATTTATCACTTCCCAAATGGCTTCCACATGTTCCTCGCCGTTTCCCTGTGTGTGTGAGGGGGTCCTTCCTGCCTCCGGCCAACCTTTTCCAAATGTATTAAAATTCAGTTTGGCCCAAAGAAGTTGAGACACTGATGTTTCATTGTGGTGATGTCTGGTAATTATTAGGCTAAATTAGGGTTCAGGCATGTGAGCTGACAGGGAGGACCTCATGTTTTAGAGGGGAGATGGGGCGAGGAGTTAAGGCCAAGGTGGTCTGTCACGCCTGGTGCACTTTTTTGACTTTGTTCGGCAATAGAGGCACGTCAGTCACAGTGAAAAGGCTCGCCACCAGGAACGATTGACTGGTTAGGGGCCGGCTGGGGTTGCGAGGGGTACCGTGGGGTCCTATGGGTGTGGCAGAGTGTGTCAAAAGCACTCCGGAGTGAAGATAGACTCCCACATAGATGAACATGAAATACCCAAATGGAGTCCAGTGATATATGAGGTGAAAAGTCACATTGTGAAAGCAGGATTACAGCAGAGTGGAAACTGTTTGAATGGGCTGAATCAGATTAAGTCCCCGAGCCTCACTGCGATGGTTATGTGTAATGGACTTTGACAAAAATTGGAAAAATTACATGAAACTGATTGGAAAGCGAAATGAGAAGTAATTATGTGTGTATTACAGTATTACCCACCCATAAAGAATACCACTGTTAACGTAATAGTATATTGTCAAGCCAAAAACAATATTGATGGATTCAATTATTGGGAAATGCTTTTGCCAGATTTCCTCCATATCATTGTATCATATATAATTTTCAAATACATTTATTTAGATTTGACACCAGATAGTAGATAACAAGCAGTGTTTGTCAGTGAACAATCAGAAAAGAAGGAATCTGCATGCTGGTTTTTGTAGTTTTGCTTTTTGTAGGTATTACCAACCCAAAACATGCACCATAGGTACCTCCAGCTTAGGTCCTGACCAAACCGAAGCAAGAAGATCATGGAGATGGTCCCCAGGCGCCCTAATGTGTGCTGCCCACTGCTCCTAATATATGTATGTATATATATATATATATATATATATATAGGATGGGTTAAAATGCAGAGAAGAATTTCTCCAGTGTGAGATCAATAAAGTCACTTCACTTCTCTCTTATGTCCAGGTCTGACGTTAATACAACAAACTTTCTACAGATTTTAACCTCCAACCCTTCAGATTTTTGTAAATATAGATGTAAGAAAACTATTTTGATATGTGCCACCTGCATTTGGCCCTTCTTTCAGTGCTGCAGGGACAATATTTTAGGAGCCGGGTAAGCCCATTGTCCGGGCGACCCTTCTCCAGTCTGTGAGCTATAGGTCAAAGGTCAGAACTCAAGTAATACCAGAACACTTAGAGGAAACCCACATATAGAACAGGAAAATATGCTAAGGCTGCGTCCCATTTCTCTGTCTTACCCCTTCGTCTTACCCCTTGGTTTTGCACGTTCATGTGAGAGCAAAGGGTGTCCCGATTCTAATTTTGATCAAGGGCTCAGGCAACGACCGAGGGCTACATACCCCTTGAAACGAAGTAAGCTTTCGACCAGACTTGAAACGAAGGGGAACGCCTACAAGCTCAGACAGGTTTTGGGATCAGGATGGCAGCGTCACATCGACCAGCCAAGGAGTCTCATAAATGTATTTTCAGCAGTTGTAATTATCGATTAACAGTTTAGCAGGTTTACAATTATGACGCTTATGTTCTACGTTACTTTTAGTGAACTGTTGTTGCGGTTTTAATTGTAGTGATGTCTGTTTAGCCGACGTTATGGTTTTCATCGAACTTTCATGTATAAACAAGCTAGTTTTTTTGTCGAGCTGAGGTACCTGATAATCCTTGACATTTGTTTACGTTTGTTTGCATCAATTGTTGTCGCCTCTGTAGATGTAGCAGCTCAGGTAGAGGCAAGGGATGATGACGCAAACGGTAATCGAGCGGTGTCCCATTTTTTAGGGGAACATTCGTGGCTAGGAGAAGGGGTAAGACAGAGTAATATGACACAGCCTAACTATGCCATAGATGGCCATGCAAAATACATTTTAGTCAGATGAAGAAGTTCAACTATTGCTTCAGACCACATTAGACTACAAAGAAATGAAGGTGCAACAAGGTGTCGACTGGGAGTCCTGCCAAACAAAGTACACTGACATATGGACCGATGTGACGTAAACGCGTACGCGACGTCAGCAGATTTGACCACAGTTTTGTGTCTTGGGCAGTGTAGACGAAAACGCTACGGTGGAGCATATTCAAGTTTTCCACTTTGGAGGGCGGTTTCAGTTTTTTGCGTTTTTAAGCCCCCAAAACGCCGTCACCGTCTAAACGAAAGGCACTTCCGATAAAATATTTTGTTGTTTTTACCTGTAAGCGTTCTCGTGTAAACAGGCTCTTACTAAAGTACTTGTGTACTGTGGTGAGAATGAGTGACTATTATAAAATGGATTTGTCATCTTCTGAATCCACACATATTGTAGATATGAGAGAATTATCATCAAAAAACACTTTTCATCATCAAGGGCTGGAGAATTGTCAAAAAGATATTTCCACAAACACACCAAAAAAAAAAAAGCAAAATGACTCAAATTCAATCTAATAATGAAAGACGTTGTTTACAAAGTAGGTTTTTGATTCGCTAAGCTGTTTGAAACTGTACTGTAAGTGTGGCTAATTAAAGCGGGCTCTGAAAATGTGCACCAGCATCAGATATGCTCAGTAACAAAGTCTGTGAAATTACTCATTAGAATTTCATTAAAAGGTGCAGCCCTATCATCTGAGCAAATTGTAACCTTTAAAACGCTTTCAGGGAGCCGGTTGCGTTTGATGTCGTATCTCGTTCAGGATTGGGGCTAAATTGGACCATTTTAAACACATCATTGTTTCGGAGGTAAATTATCAGCCTAATTAATGACAGTGATTGCGAGGGCTGGTGGCTCCTGCAGGAACAGATCACAAAGGCACTGCTGTGGTTTGTATGGAGAGCCCCATCTGGAAACAAGGTAGCAGGAGATACGACAGCAGCAGGGAGGTTAGGGTGACTGGCACCATCGCTGGCCCTGGTCCTGCTTCATTAATCGAGTAACTCCAAAACATCGCGCAGATGAAAGGACAGAGTGCGTTCACTATTACAGTTTTACCTGACAACTTAAAGGGCACATATTATGCTATTTCTGATCTATTATAATGTTTTCTTGTCACAAACACACCTGGAGTTGGGTTTTGTTTCATTCACACATGTGTAACACACAATCATTTGCATATTTAGGCTGAGTTCTTCCCTCAAACAGAAAACACTCTTCACACCTTCACACCTTCTGATGCCTTGGGTTATTCAAACATGTGTGAATGAAACAAAACACAACTCCAGGTGTTTTGGGGGAGGTAACAGTGTTCTAACATGGCTTTAAGATCACAAGAGTCAATATTTTGTCATGTTGGACCTTTAAGAAGCTAACCAAATTTGGGGCTAACACTAAACTTTTTGACTTAGGCTTAGGCTGCGTCCCATTACTCTGCGTCTTTGTCTTGCCCCTCGATACCGAGCTGAGAGGGCTCGGGGTACAAATGTTCCCCTAAGAAATGGGACACCACTCAATTACCGTTTGCGTCATCATCCCTTGCCTCTACCTGGCTGCTACGTCTACAGTGTTGTCGTCTACAGAGGCGACAACAATCGACGCAAACAAACGTAAACAAATATCAAGGATTATCGGGTACCTCAGCGCGACAAAAAAACTAGCTTGTTTATACATGAAAGTTCGATGAAAACGATAACGTCGGCTAAACAGACATCACTACAATTAAAACCGCAACAACAGTTCACTAAAAGTAACGTAGAACATAAGCGTCATAATTATAAACCTGCTAAACTGTTAATCGATAATTACAACTGCTGAAAACACATTTATGAGACTCCTTGGCTGGTCGATGTGACGCTGCCATCCTGATCCCAAAACCTGCCTGAGCTTGTAGGCGTACCCCTTCGTTTCAAGTCTGGTCGAAAGATTACTTCGTTTCAAGGGGTATGTAGCCCTCGGTCGTGGCTCTAGCCCTTGATCAAAATTAGAATAGGGACACACCTTGCCCTCATATGAACGCGCAAAACCAAGGGGTAGGGGTAAGACGAAGGGGTAAGACAGAGAAATGGGACGCAGCCTTAGACTTAGACAAATTTTACTGATCCACAAGGGAAATTATTTGGACTACTAATTTTAGTAATACCATTCAAGAAACTAGTAATTTTACGATGCATTATTCACTTACTCCATAATTTTGCCAATCTATGCCATGGACCCCTCCGATCACCATCCACACTCATGCGCACCACAATCACACTCAGCAGGTATGATGAGTGAAGTGTCTTGCCTAAGGACACAACAGAAGTTCCTACTACAGCCTCTACTGCCCCACTGTGGTCCCTGATATTCCCAGCAGTCTCCTATCCAAGGGCTGCCTTATTTAGGTTAACCTTGTTTTTGTTTTGTTTGTTTCATTCTAGGATAGTGCAATTATATTTTTTTGTTTGTTATGGTCCAGTACTTACGGCTGATTACTTAAACTTTGTTCATCCATGATTTTGCAGTATAGCAGCTACATTTCTCTTTTGACTATCATAAGTTAGAAAGCACCAATCTTTAGGCACGAATCGGTAACACTGACACAATATGTGACCCGCCACAACAAAACCTGCTACAAGTCAGGATTCGTGAAAACGAGAAAATCGCCTTTGAACCAGTTTTTTTTTTAATTTGTGATTTTCATTTTTTGTAGAATGTGCTAGTTGAGATCATGAAGAATACACTCCATGTTTCAGATAACAGCATTGGTTGGCTTGTTTTTCGGAAAGAAATGTTGCGTGTGTAAATTACCATAATTGCCCACGCTGGCGCTCCTTGCCAGTCAATTTGTTTTCGCCTGTTGGCCTATCAGCTGTGAGCAGCTCGTGAATATTTACGCTGCATTTCAAGAGAATAAGGACAGTGAAAATGGACTGTAAATACTACTTTGACACGGGACACGTTCGTTTCTCCAGAGCTCATGTACAGAATGCGGTCGGATACTTTAGCTACAGAAAGACCGTGGATACGGTTATCGGAGAAAGCGGCAAACTGTAGTTACATCGGAGGTGACCGCGTTCTCTTTCTTATGGCGTGAGTCATATTATCATATTATTTCTGCATCAAAGGGAGATATTTAGCAGAAAGTAGGGGCCTTGTGTCAACATTAGCATGTGTGTGTGTGAACGTATGTGTACAGGACTAAACCAGGACTAAAACAGAACTATTATAGGTATTATGTGCTAAACTGACTTTTTTGTTGTTGTTGCTTTAAACCAGGTTATATTGTTACTTCCTGTTTATAAACATGCCTGAGCATCTTATCTTGCATATTTTGTATTTCAACCAGCCTCTGAAAACTTGGTGGTTGGCTAAACTTTTCCATGGTATGGCATTAAACTTTTATCTTGTGTTTTTATTGCTCAAAAAACATCAAAACATGCATTCTTACTGTGAGCAGTGGTCGCCTCTCCACACATTTTACCTGTAACTTGGACTAGTGGTGTCCCCAGCTGGTCACTGTAGATCTCTATAAAAAAAAAAAGGTGCCAAACTCTCCACCAGAAAAGTTACATAGCATTTAATGGTCTCATTTGGTTATTGCGCAATTGTTGATAAAGGAAATATTCTCACTAAAAATAAACAAATAAATAAATAAATACATGCAAAAATACATAAACACGTCAAAAATGTTAACCACTCTACCACTGAACCATATGCTAACATTTAATCCATGCAAAAGAACATTATGTACTTTTTTTTCTCCAATTTTTAAAGCACACATTGCATCTATTGGCTCTCCTCTGAGTCCCGTCTGCCAATCATTAAAACATTTGTCGTAACAGTAATCAAAAGCCCATCGCGTGTCTCTAAAGGAGGCCCTGATTGAGTCATTCATATTAGTTAACGTGCAATTAAGTCCACATTACAATTTAAGAGTAACCTCCGAGCTTGGAGAGAACTTGGCTTGTTTTAGTCCCAAATGTTGCCACCGCGGTTGGTATTTCAAAGGTTTATGAAGCCTGCGGGGCAAATTAAACAGCTGCGTTTTCCCAGCATGCACTTCTCTGCCTGTTAGCTGAACTATACCCTGTATTTGATTGCAATGTTATAGCTCCTGATGAGTTTCCTGATTTTATTTAAACTTACATTCCCAAAGAAAGTGCACTAACCTTGACTGACATTTGCTCTCCTCCACATATGCACCTTCTCTAATAGTGACACACAGTACTGTACTATTCATTTTCACTGAATAATATTCACAAATAAAACTATGGAACGCTGCTTCTTGTACTTTCAAGAAAAAACATCCCAAACTATTCAGTTTTTAGATCTCTGGTTAAGTCAACAAACCATAAATAAAATCATGTAAATACAAATTTTATTTATTTATTTGTTTGTTTAGAAGGGAAGCCCCTTGCAGCAGACAGTCAAACCTCAGTTTGCCATGTATTCTTTTCACTCTTGTTCTTCTTTTTGTCCTTATTCCTCTTGCCTCCCCCAGTCTTGTCCTGCAGCACCTGTCTCTTGCTGTCTCCATGGGCAGTAAGTAGGTCCTGCCGCTTGCTTGTGTTCGGTAGAAGCACGAGCAGTTCATTGAAGCTGCAGCTTAAGTCCTCTCCGAGCAGGTCCATACAGCTCTGGTGGTACTTTGTGGCTGAAATGACACTCTGCCTAAATTGTGCAGAGTAGTTTTTGAACTGGTTGAACTTGGACTCATTGTTGTGGAGGTACTTCTTAATAGATAAACTGAGGTCCAGATTCCACTGTTGGAAGCCTTCTGGGAGGAGGAAGACTCAGGCACAGTGCTGCCCCAGACCAGGACTGGACTCTCTTGTTTGGATTTATCAGGATAGCTATTAGCTAAACTGGGTTTGATTCAGGTTTTATCAGGAAAATGTTCCTTTTGGACAGCATTTTCACAGGAGAGGACTCATGTGAAGTATCATTGTTTCCTTTTACAGTGAGCAAAGAGGCAATATTCAACATGGTGGACCCAAAACTCCTGCTGGGTCAAGCCTTCTCTCTCTTCATCTGATTTTGTATTAGACCAGTTAACCAACGCATTGTCACTCTCTCCTACCTTTTTTTCCTCTCGGAGGATGGCATTCTTGTGGAAGAGAGAAGCTGAGGACCTGGGGGCCTGGAGGAGCTTTAGTGTTTTTCATGGCCCCTCTGTGACGGCTCACTGCTGATGACGGCTTCCTGGCTGCTTGCCGGTCATTTCATCTTTGTGGTCTTGGGGTAAGTTGAACTCCAGTTCGATCTAGCAGTTCTGGTGTGCCTCGGCTCAGTTCTTACTGTGCACTGCAGCATTATGAGCTTTATAATCAATCTGGGTACAGAATGCATTAGTGAACTGCTCTGTAGCAGACTGGCCCTCCTCACACAGATAGTGGCGCTGTCTGTAGTGTTCCCTCAGGTTCTGATAATCACAGTAGTATTCTTGTGATCCATCTGCATCACAGAAATGACAAAAGAAGTGATCTTTGCCTAGATATCATACATAACAGAACTTACAAAGCGGTGTCCTCTGTGGCTTGTACCATTAGAGTCTCCATGAGTTCGATGATGGGCCAGTTCTTTTTGGGTATACCTTTGTGCTCATAGGAGAAGATCTTGAGATGTTTGCAACAAAAGACTGCAAGAAAAATGCTTATGCTGCTTCCTTATGTGCTTCTCCAGTTCTTCAAGCATTGAGAAGACTTTTGGCTCTGGACAGAGAATGCATTCTGGCAGCAAAAGATGCTTGTATTGTGCGAACATTCTCTCATCCTCAATATATGTCATGATTTTTATCACATGGAAACTTCTGATAGTGTAGAGATGAGAATTGTTAGAGTTTCTTCAATAATACCACTTATCTAGATCCTCTTGGCACACTGCACAGTACTTCTGCTTGCAAAACACCCTAATTTTAGTGGAACAATGGTAGCATACCGGATGGTCACATTTTCCAAAGGTGAAGATGTCAATTTCAACCATTGCTTCTCGCTTTCCTTCGCACTTGGCTCCACTGTTTCATTTCATTTCTTGTTTAAAATGATGTCTAAACTGAACTGTTGCGTAAATATAATATTTTTTTTCAACCATTTTAACAATCACAAAGTTATTTGGTAACAGACCCCTCCACGCGATTATTTTGTGACCTTTTTCTAACTATGATTTTCATGATTGCACACCTCGGGACATGACAAGTTCTGGGCCTTTTGTTTCCACTCACCCCTGTTTAGTCTCAGGACCCCCAAAACCCAAAACTTTTGTGGGCCCCACCTGATTCAAAATGAGCCTGTTAAAAGTGGTGCTATAATCACATACAGTGTCACATACTCCTGAAATTTGGAAGAAAGAATTCTGACGTGATGAGGAATACAACAATATAACATTAAAGGAGTTTATGTGTTTCTGTTTACATCTGTTGGACCATTAAATTATTAGACCATAATAATACCAAACAAATGCATTCTTTCCATCTCTCACTTAGTCATTTTTTAAAGCTGCAGAATGTATTTGGAAGCACATCATTTCATAACTTTTAAACCATATGGGGAACATTTTTCTATGAAGGTAAATATAGTGCCATAGTGTGGTAGATTTTGAGGTTTGTGGAGAAGCAAGCCTTTTCAGTAAGACAGTAAGACAGTAGTGTTTTTATATATGTATTTTAGTGCAATAATCACAACTAACAAAAACAGGCTTAAAGGGATATGCCACCCCCAGGTCAAATTTGGGCATCTCCCCACAGTCCAGAGACTAAAATAAGTGGTGGAAAGCGTTTTCCTGCTTACCCAGCCATTGTCCGAGTCTGTCAGCACTGACCGCCGCGGTATCTGCAGCTCCTCCGCCTTAGACTGGAGTCTAACGTCGCCAGAGAAAGATTTCGGCCAAAAGGAATTAATTTGCTCGATGCGTTTCCCAATTACTTTATGTGTAGTGCGCATTCATATCGAGTGCAAATAAATGTGCAAATCAACACGGAGAGCTTGCCTTGGTCATTTTGGGTGGGAACTATTTTCCAGTGCGGAATAATACAGTCGAATCACGCACCACGTTGTGCAACAGGGGAACTCCCTTCCCGGTGCGTAACTGGGATTCCCCTGGCAGCGTGCTGCGTGATACGGCTGTATTATTCCGCACTGGAAAATAGTTCCCACCCAAACATGAAACGCAAAGCTGAAAACTCTCCGTGTTGATTTGCACATTTATTTGCACTCGATATGAATGCGCACTACACATAAAGTAATTGGGAAACGCATCGAGCAAATTAATTTCTTTTGGCCGAAATCTTTCTCTGGCGACGTTAGACTCCAGTCTAACGAGGAGTAGCTGCAGATACCGCGGCGGTCAGTGCTGACAGACTCGGACAATGGCTGGGTGAGCAGGAAAACGCTTTCCACCACTTATTTTAGTCTCTGGACTGTGGGGAGATGCCCAAGTTTGACCTGGGGGTGGCATATCCCTTTAAAGGGATAGTGTTTTTTTTTTTGTTTTTTTGTTGTTATGTTTATCTGTATTCCCCTTCAACAGTGTCCTGAGATGAACACTGACTTACCCATGACAGCGCGATGTGATCCCGGTTATCCTCCGGTAACGTAGCTCATAAACGTAGTTCCGGTAAGTTTGCGGGGATATTTAATAAAGCTTGTTTTTCTTCTCAAAAAAAAAACATTTGTCCAAAAAGTGATATAAAAGTGATATATTTGCGTCCCAGATATATTGCGCTAAATTTAGCAGCATATTTCGCATTCGCATATTTTCTCTCTCGATTCGTACCAATGCGCCCACGTTAGCTCTATTAGCCTGTTAAATTCTAGCGGATGTGTACGGCGGATGCGGTCCGCTGTAAGTGGAAGTTTACAAGTGAACAGGCTAATAGAGCTAACGTGGGGGCATTGATACGAATCGAGAGAGAAAATATGCAAATGCGAAATACGCTGCTGAATTTTTAGCGGACAACTGTCTGGGACGCAAATATATCACTTTTCGGACAAATGTTGTTTTGAGAAGAAAAACATCCATCCATCCATTTTCTTCCGCCGTATTGCCCGTATTATTGCCCGTATTATCCGGGGCCGTATTGCGGGGTCAACAACTACGTTTACGAGCTACGTTACTGGAGGATAACTGGGATCACATCGCGCTGTCATGGGTAGGCGAGTGTTAATCTCAGGACACTGTTGAAGGGGAAGCCATACAGATTAACATAAAAAAACAAAAACAAAAACGCACTATCCCTTTAAAGTTTAGGTTAAAGTTACATACTATAGCTTTAACCTATTGCTGGGTTTCAGATGACCACAGTAGTCTATAGGCCAATATTAATTAATACAGATGGGGGGCAGTAATAGTAGTAATATAGTGAGTTCTTGGGTTTTTGGGTTTAGTCATGAAATGAAAATACCAGATTCAACATTTGTGAATTTACTTTTTGAATATTTCATGGCAAAGTAGAAAGTAATCAATAAGGGAATCTGTCTCCCTGGCCCCCATCTGGGATTATGACATCATCACATCCTAAAATCTGAAAACTACCTCCTCACCTAAAAGGTTACACAGTGCACCTTTAAATAGTCTTCATAACCCATTTGAAGTGACTTTTTTTTAACATATTGTGTATTTTTCACAGGTATTTCCGCCACACTCGAGTTCCTGGTGCCGGTTGCCTGGGGCCAGCTCATGTCTTTAGTTTGATTTGTAGCTTGCTGTGCTCCTCCAGTGGATCCTAATTTGCACTTTAGTGAGTCTGACACTTATGACTCGACAGTACCTGTAATTAAAGCAGATGGTCCAGTCCCCTTTAACAAAGTGGGCCTTTTACACTGCCCTAATCCATGTCCCATTTGTGTCACCAAGCTGTGCACCAGGCCATTCCCACGCCAGCCCAACACATGGCTTTGTCTCATTAAAACATATGAAGAAAGATGTTGTTTTGAAAAAGGTGAATGATCCCAGCATGGCCAATTAAACGCCGCAAAAACCAGTATCCAAGTTAAAATCACTTAAATTAAGAACATTTTACTTTATTTGAGTGGATATTGACAAGTAAATTTATCTTCCAAATAGCAATAATTCTTTTTTTACTACATCTACATACGATTTAATTTCTTATTTTAAGTATAAAGAGTTTTTCTTATCTTCAGAGTAGCTACATGTATTTTCCATAACATGTTCTTAACTCAAGTCATTTTAACTTTAGTTTTTGTACTGCAGGTTTTCATGTTTTTCGGTATTATTTGGCTTTGTGGGATAGGCCCTGTAGTAAATATGTATCATATCTTTTCAGTCAAGTGGCAGTTTGAGGAAAAAATTTAAGAGAAAAGTACAAAAATCTATTAAATAGAGATGACTTATAAATCAGTATCGTTCTACCTGTCATCAACACAGAAAACATAATCAAAAACAGTTGAAATCAGTTGAAAATGTTATCATTTGTATTAGTCTAATCATATATTTTGTAATTTAGACAAGTTTTCATCCCTTGTTAACATTACAGGTACAGGTACACTAAGATCTTTAGCTAGATAATTAGATTGATCTAATTATATTTAACTAAACTAGATTTTAGTTTTTGTATTGTAGATTTTCATGTTTTTCTAAGTATTATTTGGCTTAGTGGGATAGGCCCTGTAGTAAATATGTATCATATCTTTTCAGTCAAGTGGCGGTTTGGGGGAAAAAACTGAAAAGAAAAGTACAAAAATGAATGAAACAGAAATCACTTTGACCCATTGTTAACATAGGTACACTAAGATCTTTAGTCAAATCTTAAATATATTTACATTTATCTAATTATAAGATAAGATAAGATAAGACTTTATTGATCTCACACAGGAGAAATTTACTTGTCGCAGTAGCTCCAGGTAGGGACAGTTTGAACAAGAAGACAAGTGCATGCAGGCAAAAATGGAATAAAGATAGGTAGAAATAATAATTTAAAAAATAAAAATAAAATAATAATAATAAGTAATAAATCGAATCATAATAATAGCAGTAATAATAATAATAAAAACAGTGACAGGGAGAGTATTGCAAAATTGGAAAAACGATATTGCACGATAGGAGCATTGAAAAAACAACAATATTGCACATTGGGAAAACGATATTGCACGGTAGGACTATACAGTGGAGTTATACAGTCTGATGGTGGTGGGGATGAAGGATCTGCGGTAGCGCTCCTTCTTGCACTGGGGGTGCCTCAGTCGGTTGCTGAAGGAGCTGCTCAGCTCCTCTACAGTCCGGTGCAGAGGGTGAGAGGTGTCGTCCATGATGGACGTGAATTTGGCCAGTACCCTCCTCTCAGCCACCTCCTCTACAGAGTCCAGAGGACAGCCCAGGACAGAGCTGGCCCTCCTGACCAGCTTGTTATATTTAACTACACTAGATTTTAGTTTTTGTATTGCAGGTTTTCATGTTTGTCAGTATTATTTGGCTTAGTAGGATAGGCCCTGTAGTAAATAGTATGTACAGAATCATAGCTTTACATCAATCAAGTGGCAGTTTGGAGAAAAAATTGAAAAGAAAAGCGCAAAAATTAATAAAATAGAGATGACTTATAAAACAGTATCCCTCTACCTGTCATCAACACCAAAAAGTCATCAAAAACAGTTGAAATAAGTTGAAAATGCTATAATTCTGTATTAGTCTAATCATATATTGTGCAATTTAGACCCGTTTTGACCCGTTGTTAACGTTATAATTGCTTGGTTCGCCACACTACTACACTAAGATCTTTAGTGAAATCTTAAATATAATTAGATTTATCTAATTATATTTAACTAAACTAGATTTTAGTTTTTGTATGGCAGGTTTTCATGTTTTTGTAAGTATTATTTGGCTTAGTGGGATAGGCCCTGTAGTAAATATGTATCATATCTTTTCAGTCAAGTGGCAGTTTGTGGAAAAAACTGGAAAGAAAAGTACAAAAATGAATGAAATTGAGATGACTTATAAAACAGTAGCTCTCTACCTGTCATCAACACAGAAAAAGTCATTAAAAACAATTGAAATCAGTTGAAAATGTTATAATTTGTATTAGTCTAATCATATATTTTGTAGTTTAACAGGTATTGACCCCTTGTTAACAAAGGTACACTAAGATCTTTAGTAAGATCTTAAATATAATCACGTTAACGATGCTTCAGTGAAATTAGTAGGCTATTATAACCTGTCATATGCGCTCTAAAATAACCCCCTTTAGAAATAGGTCATTTTCACCCGTTGCTAATTCTCAGTTTTCTTTAAGACGTGTTCGCCAGCAGAAAGCCCCACACTGAGATATGTGCTAAATACCATCCGGGCACAAAAAATCCCCCGTATCTGTCATTAAAGGGATGATAGAGTATAATCATCATTTTACAATTGGGCCCATGCTGTAATAGACACAGAGCAATCGGTGTGTTTGAGACATGACAGTGCAGCTCGCAGTGCACTCTGTAATTATGAGTTTCCTGGAGGTGGAGGAGAGATGTGTTAAACTGGTCTGTGCGCCTTTCAAACAACGCTTGCCTCCTTTTGGGCAATCAGCACCATTCCTCAAGGCTGAGTCACCCCGGGTCCAGAGAGAGAGGGAGGGAGGGAGGGAGAGAGACAGAGGGAAGGAGGGAGAGACAGAGGGAAGGAGGGAGAGAAGGAGAGACAGAGGGAAGGAGAGAGGGAGGGAGGGAGACAGAGGGAAGGAGAGAGGGAGGGAGGGAAGGAGAGAGAAGGAGGGAAGGAGGGAGGGAGAGGGAAGGAGAGAGGGAGGCAGAGAGACAGAGGGAAGGAGAGAGAGAGGGAGACAGAGGGAAGGAGAGAGAGAGAAGGAGAGAGAGCGGGGAGAGACAGAGGAAAGAAGAGAGGGAAGGACAGAGAGCGGGGAGAGACAGAGGGAAGGAGAGAGGGAGGGAGAGAGACAGAGGGAAGGAGGGAGAGACAGAGGGAAGGCGAGAGAGACAGAGGAAAGGAGAGAGAGAGAAGGAGAGAGAGCGGGGAGAGACAGAGGAAAGAAGAGAGGGAAGGACAGAGAGCGGGGAGAGACAGAGGGAAGGAGAGAGGGAGCAGGAGAGAGACAGAGGGAAGAAGAGAGGGAGGGAGAGAGAGCGGGGAGAGACAGAGGGAAGGGGAGAAAGAGGGAGGAAGAGAGAGCGAGGAGAGACAGAGGTAAGAAAAGAGGGAGGGAGAGAGAGCGGGGAGAGACAGAGGGAAGGAGAGGGAGAGAGAGAGACAGAGGAAAGGAGAGAAAGAGGGAGAGAGAGAGAGCGGGGAGAGACAGAGGTAAGAAAAGAGGGAGGGAGAGAGTGGGCGATGAGACAGAGTGAAGGAGAGAGGGAGGGAGAGAGTGGGGGATGAGACATGGGAGAGGGAGGGAGAAAAAGAAAAAAGGGGGTGGATATAGATGAAGGGTGGGTGAGAGAGGGAGAGGGGGAGAGCGAAGGAAGAAGGGAAGGGAGAGAGAATAGGGGCAGAAAGAGAGAGATGATGCAGAGGGGGGGGACTGAAAGAGAAGTGGGTGAGAGAGGGATGAGAGTGAGAGACAAAGAGAGGGAGAGAAAGAGGGGGATGATAGAGAGAGGGAAAGGGAAGAGGTAGAGAGAGGGAGAGACAGGGAGAAGGATAAAGAGAGAGGAAAGGAGAACAGAAGAGGGTGAGAGACAGAGGTGGAGGGAGGAAGAGAAAGAGGGGTGAGAGGACAGGGAGAGAAAGAATGAGGGGCAGAAAGAGAGATGATCCAGAGAGGGAATGAGAGAGAGAAAGAAGCAGAGAGATGGATGAGAAAGGGAGAGAGAGACAAAGAGAAGAAGGGATAGAGAAGGATGATAAAGAGAGTGAGAAAGGGAGAGAACTAGAACTAAACTAAATAGACTTAAAAAAGGATGAGAGAAAGAGAGAGAGGAAGGGACAGGGGAGACAGAGATGGAGAGAAAAAAGAGAGAGAGAGAGTTCACAGCAGGAGGGGCAGCAGTGGCACCATCAGAAAAAGAAATCACAAGTGCACACCTATGACTGGTTTCACATGAGTTTAGACTTCTGTTAGACCCAGATTTGGTGGGTTAGATCAGGCGTAAAAGTGATCAAATGGTCACAATTAGGGATAATGAAAGATTAGCTCGTTACCATAACTCTATTTTAGCGGTGGCACATGAGAGCCAGTGGTCAGGAGTCATAAAAAATGACATTCAACTCATTTTGAAACAATTCTTTTGGCCCGGAATGAAAAAGGATGTAGCTTTTACCGTACTTGCCACATTTGACAGCATCAACTTATACCTCAAGCTCCACTACGTCCACATCCTGCATTAGAATTTTTAGTTAAGTAGTACTTATACATCTGGGTGAAGCGTCCTTCACTCGTCCAGGAACGACGAAGCCTCTCGGATGAGCGGCGAAACGTTTTCGACCAAACAAACTTTGTCCAGTTGACAAATTGGATTTCTCCTCTTATTTTATACATCTGGGTTTTGTTTTTTGTTTTTTGTTACTTCCCTCTTTCCTAACCGAGCTGGACATAACAATCGAGTATCGGTTCTACTATAATATCGTTTCAGACAATACCGTCGTTGGCCCTTTTACTGGATTTAATGGACTGGTTTTGGACGTTTCATCATGTTTGAACTTTGTATTGTATGAAGCTCTTTTGTAGCGATTTGAAGATTAATTAACACATTTTTATTCTTTCCTTTTATTTTATTTGAACAAATACAAAATACAGCATAAAATACTAAAAATACTGCATAAAATACTACAAATACAGCATAAAATACTACAAATACTGCATAAAATACTACAAATACAGCATAAAATACTACAAATTCTCAAAAGGAGAAGACAGAAGCAAAAGCCCCTTTCACTTGTAACTTTGCTGGAAAACACTGTGATCGTTATATCCAATGTCGTACAAAAATTGTCTGTAATAAGTGCAATTTTCCATCCCTACACTGGTATTGATTAATAAATTCTGCTATTGACAGATACTTAAAGTAACAGTATCAATATCGGTATTGGAACCAAAACTGGATCAGAGTATCCCTGATCACAATTTATTTAAAATGTACCACTATGATGAAGGAAAGGAAGTTTATTTGTTGGCCAAAGATCAGAATTTGCTTAAGCAGTGACAAAAGTCTTAGGGCCTGTTTACACAAAACACTTACGGGTAAAAACGACAAAATATTTGATCAGAAGTGTCTTTCGTTTAGACGGTGACGGCGTTTTGGGGGCTTAAAAATGCAAAAAACTGAAACCGCCCTCCAAAGTGGGAAACTTGAATACGCTCCGCCGTAGCGTTTTCGTCTACACTGCCCAAGACGCAAAACTCTGGTCAAATTTGCTGACGTCGCGTACGCGTTTACGTCACATCGGTCCATATATCAGTGTACTTTGTTTGGCAGGACTCCCAGTCCACACCTTGTTGCGCCTTCGTTGCTTTGTAGTCTAACGTGGTCTGAAGCAATAGTTGAACTTCTTCATCTGACCACAAACATTTTTTTTTTCTAGCGGTAGCCATGTTTTGTTTTGCTTGTCACGGCACAGATGAGAAGAAGGAAGATTCTACACATGCGCGGGGACATAGTGATAATGTATCACAGCACCACCTCGTCGTCTAACCTAGGAAATCCCAGGCTGCGTTCGTTCGTTCCGAACTTCTTCATCTGACCACACAATTTTTTTTTTTTTTTTGCTACAGGTAGCCATGTTTTGTTTTGCTTTTCACGGCGCAGACAGAGGTGGACTTATCATTAGGCAAACATAGGCATTTGCCTAGAGGCCCCACCAAACCTGCCCATTGAGAGGGGCCCCAACTATCACCCTGACACAGTACACGCACAAAAAAATTTAAATCTTCATTTGTCACTGATGTAAAAACTATATATACTATAACTAAGATATACATGGAAAAAAACACACTAAAACAGCACCAGAATACCGAATTAATATCTATATAATATTTGTCCCAGCACACATACCCCCCCACGGGTTGCTGTACATTGGACAAGTAGGGTGCGCATGTGTGTTTGAAGAATGACTTTTAAGGGCCCCATGTCTATATTTCACCTAGGGCCCCAAAATGGCTAGATGGGCGCCCAGATGAGAAGAAACATCCTTCTTCTCATCTGGGCGCAGATGAGAAGAAGGATGTTTCTACGCATGCACGCGGACATAGTGATAATGTATCACAGCACCACCTAGCCGCCTGGCATGCATACCCAGTTGAATTCCACACACTTTTGCGTCACCGTATGCACGCAGATTTCCTCCTGAAAATGTTCGTCTAAACGTGGAATAAAAAGTGAAGACGCAACACCACTTTTGCGTCTTCTGTTCAGACCGTCATCATATAAAGCCGTCGTTTCTTCCTTCACTTCACCTGCATCACTGAAACAAACAAATCTACTTATATTATTATGTCTGACTATGGCTCGAGACACAAAAAACTGAGAAAATCATTATGAACTTGCAACTGTTGTCCAAAAAAATCTTCAAATCCTCCTTTGAGACGTCATCAGTGCGGTTTAGATTCCAACATAATGATGCCATAGATGAGGGATTCTTGTTATGAAGCTGACACATGGGGGGATACAGAGGCTAGAAAACAGTCATTATTAGCCCCAGTGGGATCTCTTATGTGATGTCTAGTCTGGACAACACCAATTAATACAGCAATTATACTCCTGGCCTGTAGCACTGGGTTGGCTAAGCCGGCTCGCCTTCTGACGATTGGGGCACGAGGGGGAGGGGCACCCGAGAGGCATGCACGAGCGAGATTATTCATCGTATTCTAAACCCCGGCTTTTAAGATGCACGCGCGATGGGCGAGATATGGCAAACGGCAATTTACTCTGCAAATTTCAACTCAGCAATACTGCAACACAATCTCCCCGTAGATTAATTTCTGTTGGGTGTCATCTTTAGGCATGTAAAGGAGCACAGATGTGATAAGAAGCGAACCAGGCTACAGCTACGATTCATCAGAGGAACAGCAAGTAGAGCTAAAGAGACACTTAAGCTGGAAGTGTGAGGATCCGGTTAGAGGCATCTACGGTATCTGCGGTCCCAGATTAGGTATTTTAGAGCCATAACTAAGAGTGTATAAAGAAGTGGACTAAAGGAATGTGATGTCACCTGTAGAGTTCAGCTACAGTCAAATTTTTTGCAATCCATATTTGAAATTCTGACTGCAAATATCTTAGCATCCAAAGAGCCAATCTGGAGAGAGGTTGTTGAAGGTAACGCCCCTTTGTGCCTGCGTCGCTGGTTTAGCAATCCTGTCAGTCAAACCTGTTGAGAAAGAAGACACCTGATTATTTGTTAATAATGTTCATATCTTGAACTGAATTTTTGTAGCATATCCAGCTGTTGTTGTGCAATACCTAATTACAGTGCAATATCCTTTTGTGCAATACTTAAAGGAAAAGTAACGTTATTTTACAATCTGAGCCTTCTTTCGGTAATAAAACAAGTCGTTTGACTCACCCATAGCACGTTGGTGTCATTTGGAGCTGTTTGGTAAAAGTTATGTTGTAGCGTATCCGTTAGCGTGAGTACTCGGGGCATTACTTTGCGGTCTCCAAATAACACAAACTTTAGCACTTTTCAAATCATAGAAGCCCGATGTCTTAATCTACGATTTTGTTTGAAGCAAAAGTGGCCTGTAATCCGAGATTTATCCATAGTTTTCAGCTTTGCGTTTCATGTTTGGGTCCCGGGAGCTGAGAGCACAGTCCGCGCATGCGCACTGGCGTCCTCATCAACTCGAAACTATGGCTAAATCTCGGATTACAGGCCACTTTTGCTTCAAACGAAATCGTAGATTAAGACATCGGGCTTCTATGATTTGAAAAGTGCTAAAGTTTGTGTTATTTGGAGACCGCAAAGTAATGCCCCGAGTACTCAGGCTAACGGATACGCTACAACATAACTTTTACCAAACAGCTCCAAATGACACCAACGTGCTATGGGTGAGTCAAACGACTTGTTTTATTACCGAAAGAAGGCTCAGATTGTAAAATAACGTTACTTTTCCTTTAACACAGTGCTATAGCTGGTTGGCAACATTTAATACAGTACAATATGCTAAAGTGAATTCTGTGAGACTCTCAAATGTGTGTATGGTTGTGTGCATCACCCCTACTGCAATATCTGAGCAAGACTTACAATTTGCCTGGAAGAATCCATGACTCATCGCTGTACCAGCGAGTGAGTCTGGTAACGTTTGATCCACAGAATACGCTGCTGTTGCGCGTAGACAGACAGCTAAGTGAACCAATCAGAGATTGCGCCATCTTGATTCAAAACTGAGGCGGAACTTCCGCTGCCTAAGAGTGACTTTGCGGGCAAAGGCGGGTGCACTGACGTCACCATCTTTGAACTAATCAGAATCGCGGAGTCGGTTTGGAACCGGAGGAGCGAGCGTGGATGGAGAGTGTCCAAATGGTATCGCGGTGTATAGGAAATACAGAGAGATATCATTTGGCTGGCCAGGTAAACTTACAATAACTTGGATAACTAATGTGTAGTACCAGCTGTAGAGGACTTTTTTGCACATTTTTTTTTTCCTTTTTTTCCTTCTGTACTGTGTTGTAAATATCCTGCTGTGTTGTAAATATTGTACTTAAATGTCTGCACTGAAGTGAGATGCGTCCAGTCTCATTGTGAGTATGTATACTGTAATGTAAATTGTACATACGAATAGTGACAATAAAAGGCATTCTTCTACTCTTATCTTGATTCTTGGGCAAAATAGTGAAATACAAGCACCAGGATCATGTAGAGTGGGTTAATACTAACATTTTAAGACCAAAATGACAAGGCTCACAGCAGCAGTTACAGAAAGGAGGCCATTACTTTTTCAATATAAAGCGAATTTGAGTTGATGGAGCCAGAAGAGTGCCCATGCTCACTTCCTATTTGGAACGGAGCGGCTAGCAGGTTAGCTATGTTCATTTATATACAGTCTATGGCCGCAAGCTTAAAGGAAAATTAACGTTTTTTTTACAATCTGAGCCTTCTTTCGGCAATAAAACAAGTAGTTTTACTCACCCATAGCAGTTTGGTGTCAATTGGAGCAGTATCGCAGAACTTATGTTGAGCCGTTCTGTTCTACTAATGATCCCGTATCCGTTAGCGTGAGTGCTCGGGGCATTACTTTGCGGTGTCCAAGTAACACAAACTTTAGCACTTTTCAAATCACAGAAGATCGCTGTGTCAGGGTAGACTTTAAGTGGATTCCAAAACGGCCTGAAACCCGATATCCAGCTATAGTTTCATTTGATGACGTCATCAGAGAGGACAGTGCGCATGCGTGAACTCAGCTGTTTTGTAAACACCGCTAGTCCGAAAGAAGCTAACACCGCTCTGAACTTTACTTTTCTGTTGCGATATCGGGTTTCAGGCCGTTTTGGAATCTACTAAAAGTCTACCCTGACACAGCGATCTTCTGTGATTTGAAAAGTGCTAAAGTTTGTGTTATTTGGACACCGCAAATCAGTGCCCCGAGCACTCACGCTAACGGATACGGGATCATTAGCAGAACGGCTCAACATAAGTTCTGCGATACTGCTCCAATTGACACCAAACTGCTATGGGTGAGTAAAACTACTTGTTTTATTGCCGAAAGAAGGCTCAGATTGTAAAAAAAAACACGTTACTTTTCCTTTAAGGACCACAAGTTCACTAAAGGAAATTTCTAGCTACAATTTTATTTCACAAGAGATCTCTCAGACAAAGTTTGCTCAAATACATGTAAAAAAAAAAAAAATAAATAAATAAAAAAAAGGTTTGCATTAGAGTTAAAGCTCAGGTTTTGCTTTTGCTGAATAAACCCTATATAAGACTTTGAATGATGTTCTCAATAAATAACACAATTAAAATGTGTCAAGAAATTACTCATTTATATAGTAATAAATAGGCCTATATAATTTTAAATGAATGTGCGCCCATTAGAACTGCACTATGGGGCTGTGTATCTCGTTATAAATGCGCTGTATAAATCAATCTGACCTACAACTCTTTTATATTTTATTTACACAATATCATTTCTCTCATTTGGCTTGGAAGATGACACCTGTTGCCCTTCCTGCTCATTCCTCTAGCCCGGTAACTGACACATGCAGTACCCTGGTTGATGATAGATTCCATGTCTGTTTTGGCCTCTCCATATGTTTCTGTGTGCTTCTTTATCAAATAAAGTTGGCCCCTGCGCCTTTACATCTTGTGTGACAGGTGCAGTCAGTTCAGAGCAGTACTCCTCTGTTGTAGCCCCTCAGGTCCTCCACCCGCCAGTGACCCAGGCCTGCACCACATTCATTTCCCAAACACTGTCTACTCCCCTCTTCCTCTCCTCCCTCCTCTCTCCTTCCACTCTCACATCCCTTCTCTTCTAGATGCACATACAGCTCCACCTGTACGCTGCAAAAAGGAATATTTGTAGATTAAATTATAAACAACAGCAATATTTATTTTATGTTAATGCATCTTTCAAGCAGGACATTTAGGCTATGTTCAGACTGCAGGGATTAAAGCTCAATTCAGATTTTTTTGTGAAATCCAATTTAAATGCGACTTGTATGTGATCTCCAGTGTGAACTTTAAATGCCCCAAAAGTGTCACGCATGCGCTTTGGAGGACACGACGAGGTCACATGCAGTGAGTGTGCTCAGTGTTTACGCCTAAACACTCCTAGCACTGAGCGCCTGGAGATTTTAAAGTCGCTGTTGTACCGGAACATGTACAACTTATTTGTTTTAAAGATCCCATGACATGGTACTTCTTGATGCTTTTATATGGCTCCTTAATGGTTCCCTAATACTGTAAATGAATCCTTCTTCAAAATCAACACTCAGTGCATGAGAAACAGAGATAAGCTGAGAAAGAGTAATTTTTGTCACTCTGAACACTCTATAATGGGCGTTGTTGCTTGAATGCAAATGAGGAGAAAAAAGCTGGCCAATAGTAGAGGGTGGGGGCGTGGCCAAACGCTCCGCTCTCGCTCTGAGCGCTCTCTGATCCATTTCCTTGTTTTTGCACGGGGGGAGAGATTTGAAGCGTTCCATTGAAAAATAAACACATTTCCACAGAAAATAAAATTAAACCACTGCTGTTCAAAGGTCCAGAGGCTCAGATAAAGGACTTCCGAGCCTAGAAACACTCGGACGTGCCAGGCAAATAAAAAAAACGCATTTCGCATTGCCTAGCGCATTCGCAGTCCAAACTCTCTGGGTGTGATTTACAGAGATGCTGAGTTCAGACAGACGGGGGTGGAACTGCATTTGCATTTCTTTTTTTGATCTGACGTCAATAAGGTGCCTTGTTCAAACTCGCCCGTTTGAGCTCCGATTTTTTGTAACGGATCGCAAATGCTCAGTTTAGACATTTCGCAACTTTTAACCATGGGGGGGGGGGGGCCTAAACAGGGTAGGGGAGCTCACATTAACATTCAAAAACCTCAGAAAGTGAAAATTTCATGCCATGGGACCTTTAAGGAGGAGATTGAGAAGGTGAAGGACAAGGTTTTTGGCCTTGGCGTTTTGTGGGTTCCTCTTCAGTAACGCAGCTATCCAGCAATTCTATC
This sequence comes from Paratrypauchen microcephalus, assembly GCA_036785185.1. Classification (NCBI taxonomy): domain Eukaryota; kingdom Metazoa; phylum Chordata; class Actinopteri; order Gobiiformes; family Gobiidae; genus Paratrypauchen; species Paratrypauchen microcephalus. The sequence continues at coordinate 3,365,810 of JAVJIX010000001.1, forward strand.
GGCTCAATGTTGGGCTTGTCTCCTAAAATACGGTCCAGTTCTGTTCAGTTTCTGCCTACTTCAGCGCAGAATAGTGATTTTTGTCGCTTGTTGATGACGTGTAGGTTGGCTAAATGTGACCTGGCCATTCAGAGTAAAGTCGTATGCCAAAAGATCGGATATGAATTGGGTTTAGGACTATATGTCCACGTGGCCTGGGTCACATTTGAAAAAAATGGATCTGTGTCGTTCAGACTGTCATTAAAAGATCAGATACAGGTTACATAGGGGCGAAAAAAACGAATTGGGTCACTTCAGGCTGCAGTCTGAACGTAGCCTTAGACACCCTATCAGACACAACAGATTCATTTCAATGGTCCACTTGTATCCATGAAGACGCTATGGCCTGGAAAGTTGCACAGTATGTTATTAAAATTGAAATTGTTTATCTCCATGGAGACAAGCAGGTGACACTACCAGGCCAAGAGGCAGATAAGTTCCTTGGACAGGGGACTACACTTACTGCAGGCTTTTTGAGATCTTCCTCTTTAATGAAATACAGAAAAGATGTGTTTAATGTCATACTGTGGAACCATCTAGCAAAAAGATGAGCGAGTGGTTGAGCCCCTGCCCAGGAACATGCATAGTGCACCATTGATGTACAAATACTATAATAAAATCATAAATAATTTAAATTACTGTGCACTGTGTAACATTTGTGATGGAGGGTCTGTCATATAATTTTGTCCATGGAGATGTTATTGCTTTGTCTTGAATGTTCCGCAGTGTGGCATTATACTTATTTATCTCATATTATCTCTCTTATACAGTAAGCACGAGCAAGTGATGCCACAAGGCTAAGTTACAAGATCAGATCTGTGGAGAGGCAAGCCCACTCACAGTAATACTGCACCTTTTTTTAAAATTTCATTCATAAAGTATAAAAAGACATCAACAGTGTGAAAACAATACAAAAAAACTGAATGAAAGGGAACAGAAAGAAGAGTAATCTTCTGTTATCTGCCCCTCTTCCTTTTCTCTTCCTTTTCCAGACATTAACACCGATAGTGACTATAAAACATTTCTTCAGTACATTCCATTTCAATCACAATTATTAATCAATTGTAAACAGAAAGCTTCATTTTTATGTGCAACAACTTACTTTTCTTTTTCATACATACACATTACACTGGATTTTATGTATTTTTTAAATGTCATTATTGTACTTGATCCTTTGATTTCTTTGTCAAGACTTTTCCATAAATGAACTCGTTTCACAGCGAAGTTTCTCTCCATAACCTCGCTTCTGAATCTGGGTTTTTTTAAACATGTAGATTCCTTTTAAATTGTAGTGGCTTCTTCTCATCTCAAACAGTCTTTGAATATGTACAGGTCATTGCACTTTGCTTTATACATGAATTTGAGGAGACTTAATTCAACAATATCACGCATTTTCAACACTTTAAGTTTAACAAATAATGGGTTTGTTCACTCTATAATGATGTTGATGAATTCTCAAAGCCCTTTTCTGTAAAATAAATAATGACTGTAGGAAAGTTTTACATTTTTAAATCAGTAAAAACACATGAAATTGAGTAAAGCTAAGGTGGTTAGTTTAATGCCATACTATGAAACATTCAAGACAAAGCAACAACATCTCCATGGAGACAAGCATAAGACGAACCCTCCACCAGTGCAAAAAAGTTTGAATAACAATCAGAAACATCTGAAACAAGTCAAATAATCAGTTTGTACAATGTAAAAAAAAAAACTCCTCCAAACTACCCAAAATTATTACTCTGCATTCAATATGTTTATCTCATGTAGATTTACATTATTTGCAGTATAAGTCCCCCTTTCAGAGTTGATTTGTAAAATAATGCAAAAAAAACAAAAAAAAAACAAACAAACTAATTTTGAGTAGTTTGGGCTAGGTTTTTTTTAAATCTACATTCAAGATATTTTTTCTTGTGTAGTTTTTCATTATTTGCAATATAAGCCCCCCTTTCAGAGTCAATTTGTTAAATAATGCAAAAACAAACACACAAACAAAAAAACAAAAAACAAATTTTGAGTAGTTTGGACTAGGTTTTTTAAAATCTGCATTCAAGATATTTTTTCTTGTGTAGTTTTTCATTATTTGCAATATAAGCCCCCCTTTCAGAGTCAATTTGTTGAATAATGTAAAATAAATACTAATCCAAACTAATTTTGAGTAGTTTGGACTAGTTTTTTGTTTTGTTTTTGTTTTTTTAAATCTGCATTCAAGATATTTTTCTCATGTAGATTTACATTATTTGCAATATAAGTCCCCCTTTCAGAGTCGATTTGTAAAATAATGTAAAAAAAAACAAAACTAGTCTAAACTACTTAAAAGTATTACTCTGCATTCAAGATATTTCTTCTTGTGTAGATTTACATTATTCGCAATATAAGTCCCCCTTTAAGAGTAAATTTGTAAAATAATGTTAAAAAAAAAACCTCTGCATTCAAGATATACCATATATTCTTTCTGTAGATGATCATTTTGTGTAGCGTAAATCCCCCTTTCATATCCGATTTGAATGGGACGAGACCAAAACCTGGCGTTCCAAATAAAATACATCTCCAGTTGAATTAGCTCTCGCTCCCTGTCTCCCCTGATCATTCGTTTGGACAGGACCAGCTCCCCGTCCGCCTGTGTCCTTTTATTTTTCATCGCGCCCCCATCCTGCTCTCCTGTGACAGCATCATAAACGCTTGCACTATCCCATACACTTCCTTTTTTTATTTTATTCACCCTCCATAAAATCTAACCCGACAGCCGCTGAAAACAACACGGATGCTTGCATGTTATCTTGACACAGCCACGATAAGCTGGTTGCCGTGACGCTAAATGGACGCCCTAAACCGTTTACAGATCCTCGCAGGGTCTAATATGAAATACATTGTCGCTGTGTAATATTTAAGTTGGGACGAGCGGGCGGCCATTGCTTACAAGGCTGTCAAATTGTCATAAGCCTCATCAGTCGAGCTAAATAATGTTTGATTTCATTCGAGTAGGAGCTTTTCGGAATACGTCAATGGTGCAAGGTGCAATTTTGGATTTTTGCAACGTTTAAAATGGTAGCTACTGTATCCTACGAGCTACAGTATGCTATATCCGTGACTGTTTGTGGATCATTTGACAAAACAATTAAAGGCTAGCCAATTCTGTGTAACGAGCCTTCAGATTGTATAATACAGGAAAACCATCTCAGGATTAGAGAACGAACGTTGAAGGAGAAATGAAGCATCGTTTGCATTGGCTTACAGATGAATGCTCCCATTGGAGGATTTGTCAGAAGACGTAGATCTCAAACTATGACATGTGAATTATAGAACACCATAGTCAGTACAGCTAAATGTATTTACACTGTGTAGATGTGGTTGTGTGTAAGTGGATTTTACTCCATGGAAATCAAAACACAGGGCCAAGAAAATGTATAGAGCCGTTTCATCATATTGTTGTAAAAAAAAAAAGGTCCAAGCCTCCATCAAAGAAATCAGTGTCATTCAAAATAAGCCAATCACAAGTTAAATGTTGTTAAATGTCATTTATGATGTGTAATGGACCCTCTTGGTGTAATGAACATGATGCGAGGTGTCAGGCAGCTCAAATGAACCTGGATGCTATGGAGTATACATTCACATTGGTTGATTTAAAGCTCAATTTTTTATTTTTTTTCCCCCATTTTCTTCCGCTTTCTCCATATTTTCAGCTCATGGGGGCAACAGTCCAGGTCCACTGCCCCGATCGCAGTGCGCTGGCCCCCATGGATCCCCCCGCACGTCACTTGATGGAACCAGCCTTGATGTATTTTGTGTCATGGGTTTGTTCCAGTGTGCAGAGGTGGGGTTAAAGGAAAAGTAACGTTTTTACAATCTGGACCTTATTTCGGTGATAAAACAAGGTCATTTACTCACCCATTGTACTTTGGTGTCATTTGAAGCATTTCCGGAGATTTTGGAGTTTGGCGATATCCGTTTAACGTGAATGGTCGGGGCAGACTGTTGCAGTCACCAAATAACACAAACTTTAGCACTTTTCAAATGACAAGTTCAATGTGTTCGTCTACACCAGGGGTCGGCAACCTTTACCACTCAAAGAGCCATTTGGACCCGTTTCACACAGTAAAGAAAACACTGGGAGCCGCAAAACCCTTTTGAAATTTAAAATGAAATAACACTGCATATAACAGCTTTTTTTTTTAAACCTTTGTGACACAGAATTACATTTTGAATATGAACGAACTAAAATAAAATACATTTTAATTAAATACAGTGGTCCCTCGCTGTTTCGCTGATTTTTTAATAGTGTATCAACACGTATTGTGTTCTGCATCCTGATTGGCTAAAGGGCTGTAGACCTTTGTCTTTGTCAGTCATTCTCCTCCGTGTCTGCTGTACAGACGAGCAGTGTGACTCTGAAGACTGAGCGGTCTGGCATTTGAGCACATGCCAGAAGGGCCGAGGCCGTGCTCTATTACGGATTTGACCGCATGCACCGGGTGGTCAATGCGCATCGGGTGGTCAATGCGCATCGGGAAGTAGAGGCAATGTTTGCGCATAACGAACTGGTGGAACCTGGAGTCCAGGCGGCGGAACCAGTCCTGAGAGCGCACGGATGCATTCTCACTACAGTTCTGTGTTTGGTGCAGAGCTGTAGAACCTCTCCCTCCCGTTCCACAGACTACGGGGCCGCTTGTAGGTGTAAACTGCCAGGGCCGATGATCCCAGTCCGTCACTGCTCTGAAGTGCTGTATGTTTGCAAGTTTTCTTCCCAACAAAACCCGCAATAGCGCAGCGGCACCAGGCACCTCGGTCAGAGGAACTGTGAAATACACGCATATTTATACACGCAATATAAAACTGACTACTTCATGGATTTTGCCTATCGTGGGTTATTTCTACAACGTAACCCCCATGATAAACGAGGGACCACTGTACTGAGCCGCATCAGAGGGATCAAAGAGCCGCATGCGGCTCCGGAGCCGCGGGTTGCCGACCCCTGGTCTACACCCTCATTTGAGTCAAAAGTGACCTGTAATCCGAGATCTAGCCATGGTTCCGATTGGATGACGTCATGGAGGACAGAGCGCATGCACGCATTCATTCCGCTACTTTGCTTAGAAGACGCTCAGAACTTTTCGGTTGCGAGCGAGACATTTATTTATTTATTTGTTTATTTCAGGGACAGTGCATATTAATCAACATTTGCATGTAAATATGCCAGCGTTAGCCAAACGGCTAATTTTCATCTGTAGTCCCTTGACAGATGTTAGGTGTCATTTCTACATAACAAAAACTCACATTACAAAGTTAAAATTCATCATTCTAAAAAGTACATTACTTCAGTTAAAATTCATCATTCTAAAAAGTACATTACTTCAGTTAAAATTCATTATTCTAAAAAGTGCATTACTTAAGACAACTCAATTACAAACATTCACCCGCAATCAATAACCAGTCAATTACAAATATTCACTCTCACTCAATCACTTAATCACTGGCTGAAGATTCGGACTTTGAGACTGAAGAGGACTTATTAGGATGTCCCTATCGTTTTGAGCCTGAGTAAACGGATGAGGAGGTATTAGAAAGAAGGAAGTGGAGACAGTTTGAGGAGCAGCGCCCCAGAGACATCAGTATCGAATTACTTCTCAGAATCGTGCGCTGAATCCGCTGGCCTTCCTTCTTTTCCTTTGCTGGTAAAAAAATCTTCCGGAGTGAAGTGAGTACTGCAAACACGATGGTCCAAACGTCTTACAGCTTTGCCTTTCATGTTTGGGTCCATTCTCAAGGCAACTAGCCACAGCTTCAATAGTACTTTTCCTTTAAGTGTCTTGCCCAAGGACACAACAGTAGCACTCATCTGTGGGACCTGGGATCGCACCGCAAACCCGCGGGTCAGTGGATCTGACCGCTCAACCCATTGTCGAGAGCGGGATTCGAACGGGTTTCGGACAAACGCTCTAACAACTGAGCTACCCTGATTTAAAGCTGCCCTGAGTAACTTTTTATTTGAGGGATCGGTCACCTGCTTGTCTCCATGGAGATGTAAGTTACAGGTGCTATTATTGCTCAAAAATACAATGAAAAGCAGAGTCTCCACAGATCTGACCTGAAACTTAGCCTGGTGACATGGCCTTGCTTGCCAAAGAGATAGGTAAGCTTAATGTCATACTTGGGAACATTCCAGGCAAATAAAAAACATCTCCATGGAGACAAGCAGATAGTTGTGTAGTGCCCCTTTAAAAACTATTGCTTGCAATAATAATGACTGATTTATTAGGTGCATTTTTTTGTCTTACATTTTTTATTCACTCCACCTGGATGCTATAGCCACAGCTGCCCTGGGTAGGTTGGCAGAAACGAGGCTGCCAATCTGCACCATCAGCCGCTCCGAATCAATTCTCCATCCTTCCGGTTGATGGATGAGTGCTCTATTGTCATTAGGATAAACAAAATTAATAGTAATACTTGATAATATACTGTAGTACACATTGTTATTTGTTCAACACTTAGTAAAACTGACCCACAGAATGTACTACGTGAACTTTCTTTCAATCCTGTTACAGTTTGGAAGTTGTTCTAATTGCAAGCCCAAAAGAAGTGTTTAAAAATAAATAAACAAATCAATAAAAAATAATACAATTCGATCAGTTTCATGGATCTCCAGCTCTCAGCTCTGGGCCGTCTTCCTCAGACTGTCACAGGTCTGAGTGAGTAAGCGGGTGTTCCTCTTGTTCTTTTATTTAGATGGTGTTGTGTTTCTGTGGACAGAGGAGAGAGGGATGAGAGAGATAGAGAGAGATAAAGAGAGATAGAGAGAGAGGATGTGTAGATGCGTGGAAGAGAGAAAGAGACAGGTGGAGAGATGACACTTAAGAAGAGAGAAGCTGCCCTGTCACTGTGAGGGTGTGTGTGAGAGAGAGAGAAACAGAGAAAGGTAGGGTGAGAGAGAGAGAGAGAGAGAGAGAGAGAGAGAGAGAGAGAGAAACAGAGAAAGGTAGGGTGAAAGAGAGAGAGGGAGAAAGAGAGAGAGAACAGAGAAAGGTAGGGTGAGAGAGAGATAGAGAGAGAGAGAGAGAGAGAGAGAGAGAGAGAGATAGAAACAGAGAAAGGTAGGGTGAAAGAGAGATAGAGAGAGAAAGAGAGAGAGAACAGAGAAAGGTAGGGTGAGAGAGAGATAGAGAGAGAGAGGGAGAGAGAGAGAGAGAGAGAGAAACAGAGAAAGGTAGGGTGAAAGAGAGAGAGAGAGAGAGAGAGAGAGAGAGAAACAGAGAAAGGTAGGGTGAGAGAGAGATAGAGAGAGAGAGAGAGGGAGAGAGAGAGAGAGAAACAGAGAAAGGTAGGGTGAGAGAGAGAGAGAGAGAGAGAGGGAGAGAGAGAGAGAGAGAGAAACAGAGAAAGGTAGGGTGAAAGAGAGAGAGGGAGAAAGAGAGAGAGAACAGAGAAAGGTAGGGTGAGAGAGCGAGAGAGAGAGAAAGAGAGAGAAAACCAGAAATGTAGGATAAGAGAGAAAGAGAAACAGAGAAAGGTAGGGTGAAAGAGAGAGAGAGGGAGAAAGAGAGAGAGAACAGAGAAAGGTAGGGTGGGTGAGAGAGAGAGAGAGAGAAAGAGAGAGAAAAACAGAGAAAGGTAGGGGGAGAGAGAGAGAGGGGGAGAGAGAGAGAAACAGAGAAAGGGAGAGAGAGAACAGAGAAAGGTGGGGTGAGAGAGAGAGAGAGAGAGAGAGGTTGTGTAGATGTGGGGAAGAGAGAGTAGGGAGAGAGAGAGAAAGAGAGAGAAGAGAGAGAGAGTGAGGACACATAAGAAAAGGAGCTGCCCTGTCAGTGTGAGGATTGAGAGAGGAGAGAAAGAGAGAGAGACAAAGAAGGGTACGGTGAGAGCGAAAGAGAAAGAGAAGGGGGTGTAGATGAGAGGGAGAGAAAGAGACTGAGAGAGGAGGGAGAGACAGAGAGAAAGAGAGGACACATAAGAAGAAGTAGAGAGGAGCTGCCCTGTCAGTGTGAGGGCTGAGAGAGAGGAGAAAGGATAGAGAGAGGAACAGAGAGAGAGAGAGAGAGAGGACAGATGAAGAGGATCTGTCCTGTCAGTGTGGGTCTGAGGTGTTGGGTGACGCTCTTGAACAGCTTGTAATTAGAGTGGCTGAGGTGTAATGAGGGTGCAAGATTCCTCCTGCAAACCCTGTGCCAAACTGGACCAAAGGCACAACAACAAGAGCGAGAGGAAGAATAAATACTCCCCGTATATAAATAGATAATAAGAATTTGGTGTTCTCAAGCTGAATATCCAATCAGAAAGCAGATTCAGTGTCACATGAGTCTATCATTTGGGCAATAAAGTACACCTACTATATTATATTAAATACACACTGTCTAGATTCATTAAGTATACATGTATCTTACTTAACCCTAGAGCATATTCGCCAGGTGATTTTCAAGTATTTACATGATTTTCAATATGTTGCATTTTCTGAGTGTCATGGGTCCCTGGGGAGCTTCACCATTGTTTTTGACATCTTTGAAGGTGCAGGTGTTTCCCTACCCCAAAGCCCACTTTTTCCTACAGGCTTTCGGGTGATTTTCACCCGGCGATAGTGAAAGAGGAATGTAAGAATGTAATGAATTTAATGTAAGAGGATGTAAGGAATAGGTAAGTAAGAGTGGTCCTGGAATGTGTATCTATCCTTATTTAGTGCTGTGGTTATGAATAAATATCACAGAGTGGTGATTTCAAAGGGAATTCTTATGGTGAAAACAATGTTTTAGTCACGGTAGCTGAGTGGTTAGCGCTCTTGCTTCACAGCAAGAAGGTTCCGGGTTCGATCCCCGGGTCGCCCGGGCCTTTCTGTGTGTGTTCTGTGTGGAGTTTGCATGCATGGTCTGGGTTCGATCCCCGGGTCGCCCGAGTCTTTCTGTGTGGAGTTTGCATGTTCTCCCCGTGTCTGGGTGTGTTTCCTCCGGGCACTCCGGTTTCCCCCACCAACCCAAACATGCACCATAAATACCTCCAGCTTAGGTCCTGACCAAGCCGAAGCAAGAAAATCATGGAGATGGTCCCTGGGCGCCCTAATGTGTGCTGCCCTCTGCTCCTAATATATACATATATATATATATAGGATGTGTTAAAATGCAGAGAAGAATTTCTCCAGTGTGAGATCAATAAAGTTCACTTCTTCTTCTTCTTCTTCAACTGGTCATTTTTACTCACTGAAAAAATACTATTATTTGTTCCTCTCTCCTGCAACTGTTCATGTGTCGAGGAGTCTGTGCTTCATTATTATTATTATTATTATTATTATTATTATTATTATTATTATTAATATTATTAATTTGTTTATTTATTTATTTATTAGGATTTTTTTCTCAAATTCCTAATTTTTCAGTAATTTTGGAGCATGATTTTAGGATCTTGTTTTTTTTTTCTTTTTTTTTTTTCATTTTGTTACACATACCCCAGTTGAAAATAAAAGAAAACCACTCTAATTTATCATGTGTTGTCACATTTTGATCTATTTTTCATGACAAGTACTTTTTGTTGGGTATGTTATATCGGGTAAAAAAATCACCCGGCAAAAGTGATATAAAAAGTGATACTTTTTATAGTGAAAGTGTTCTAGGGTTAAGTACATTTTAAAGTGGATATTTTTTTTTACTTTTACTTTATTAAGGTTTCTACTCTTCTGTATTTCTGAATGGGACTGAAAAGGGAAAGTATTTTTAATTATTGTTTGAGGCCTGCAGAAAAGGCTGAGCTTTTCTAACATGTTCACAGTTTGAACAAATAAAAAATGATTTAATTAATTTAATTGTTTCTACTGAACAAAATTCAGCACAAATCATGATAAAAATCGCCACATTTGAAGATATTCTAAGACTTCAAAACCTAAGCAAAATATCTTTACATTTTATTCTTACTAAGTATATATTTTAAACACGTTCTTGAGTAGATTTTTTCATGTTTTTTGCTACAGAGGTTTGCCTGTTTCAGTAATGAAAATCTAGTGGATTTAAATCTAAAATGACTCTTTGTGCAGCTCAGTGAGTGAATTCTGCAGGTTCTGAGCTTCACTTATACTGAAAATGAGAAAACACGATCCTGATCCGAAAGAAATCTCCAATGTCAGAAGCTGCGCTGTTGCCCTCTGCTCCCACAAGTTTGATTTGTTTGTTGTTTCATTATAAAAGGTTTAACAAAACATTGCTTTATGTTTAATATAACATTTGTCTTTCATTTTAAGGTGCTGTTTTGAAAAATCTCTGTATTTCTTGTACTCACATGGTGATTCTCCCAGTGTACAAATAACACACACCACTGCTGCTTCTGCAATCTTGGCAAAATGAAAACTTCTTCTCCTCTCAGATTGAAATTTATATCAGTTTGTGGAGCGCAGGCCAAAAACGATCTTAGCACATTATTTTGATAAGTTTGGTGCCAGAGATAGAGAAGCAATAAAGGCTAGAGGCGGAGGAAAGTACCCCACTCCCAAATACTGCAGGGATAAGTGCAGGGGCCAAGAGTCAACTCACTGCTCCAGTTTAATGCTCAGTCCTCTATAGTACTGGGGTGGTTATGCTCATTTCATATTATACTTGGATGGAAATGTCCTATATTACGCAAAGTTGACCATGTTAGAATGTTGCTACCTCCTCAAAATATAAGTGGAGCTGTGTTTTGTTTCATTCACGCATGTTGGAGTAATCTTTTATTATTAGTCTGTCTACATCTCCAAAGGTCAAAATTCCTGGGCTAAAATTATCCAAATGACTCGAGTGAACGTGTATGGAGTAGTGGAGCACGTCCTGTATTACCGCTTGATGACATCACAAGCTGGATTGTTTTCTGTTTGAGAGAAGAACTCAGCCTAAATACTGTATGCAGTTGTGTGTGAGATGAGACTCACTATAGGAGCGAGGTGAGCCGCCTGGTCAAGTGGTGCAGTAACAACAACCTCTCCCTGAACGTGGAGAAGACAAAGGAGATTGTCGTAGACTTCAGGAGATCACACACAGCACGCCCCCCTCACCATCACCGGTGCTGCTGTGGAGATAGTGAGCAGCACCAAGTTCCTGGGTGTGCACATCTCTGAGGACCTCTCCTGGTCAAAGAACACTACGTTGCTGGCCAGTAAAGCCCAACAGCGACTCTACTTCCTCCACAAGCTGAAGAGAGCCAGAGCCCCAGCTCCCATCATGAGCACCTTCTACAGAGGCACCACAGAGAGCATCCTCACCCGCTGCATCACTGTGTGGTATGTCCTGCCGGAAAAAGCTACACCGTAGTGAGAGCAGCTGAGAGAATCGTGGGTGTCTCTCTCCCCTCCCTGCAGGACATCTACCACACCTGCCTCATCCGCAAAGCCGTCTGGGTGATCCCAGCCACCCATCCAATTGCCTCTTCAGTCTGCTGCCCTCAGGAAGGAGTCTGAGGAGCTTCAGGGCCAAGACCAGCAGACTGAAGAGCTTCATCCACCAAACTGTCAGGATACTGAACTCTCTCCCTGCCCTCCCTCCCCCAATGACACTGTTGCTTAAAGGACACTTAAATGACAATGACACTGCTGCTTAAATTACAACATTTTAGCTTTATTAAGCTACACATTATGTGTTTTACTTATTTACTTATTTATTTACTTATACAAGCCTTTTGTACTTTTGCTACGGGTATATGTGATGTTTTAATCATTGTGTTTATCAGATGTTTTATGTTCACTGTGGGCCTAGGGGGCGCTGCAATTTCAAATCCTGTGTGTGCAACCTGTACATATGGTTTTTGACAATAAAGCTGACTTTGAACCTTTGAACTTTGAATGTGAATAAAACAAAACATAACTCAGGGTATGTCACAACATTATAACACAGATCAGAAATAGTCTAATATGTCCCCTTTAAATGTCTAATATTAATTATTTTTACCCTTATCTAAACTAGAATTTGGATCGTACAACTAAAAGTAACATATTTATATGAAAAACAAGTAAAAAAACAGTTCATAGAAAATACACACTGAGGTGAACGAGTGAAGTAGATTAAATAAGGCAAAAACATTAGCTGCATATGTTACATTATGAAGGGAATTGTTTTCAGTTTAAGACAATTTTCAATTGAAGTTTCCAGCACTGGGTTAGGTTTATGTACAGTTTTCTTCAAGATGTCATTTGTTTTATAATGTACTAGAAGAGGAATCTATGATATGGGGTTACAATGTCCAATCAGCCAGGTTTGCGTTAGTATTCACTCAATTTTATTAATGTTCATATCTTGATTTAGGGACAAAATAGCTAAAAAAAACCAAAAAACACCAGGATCACATAGAGTGGGTTAATATGTACATTTTAAGACCAAAGCTAATAGCAGCAGTTACAGAGCAAGGGCAGATGGTTTTTCAATAGGAAGTTTCAAAAGAAAATTTGGAATGTGGCAGCAGCAGGTTAGCCATGTCCATTTCTATAGAGTCTCTGATCAGAACCCATCACATCAAAGCCCCTTTTCACCACCTGAGCTCAGTCTGAACCTCAACACCAAAAATAACTTTACGATTCCAGCTCCATCCATTCAGAGCAGGAGACGTGGGAACGAGGGTCAAACCAGGGACACAACAAATGAACTTACTCCTGCAGAATATGTAATGAACCTCAAAAGAAATCAAAATACTACGTTTGGGGAAGGATTCGTTACTCTGGAAATGTCTTAATTACTCGGTTTTATAGTAATGTGAATGTGCATCTTTTATTTTATTTGCAAAAACAGACAAGTGCCTTTTGAAAAAGTAATCGGAAGCTTGTCGTTTACTTTAACTATAGTAATATTTTCAAAAGCCAAATGTATTTTACTGCTATGAAAATATTACACCCCTTCTCATTAAAATCCACTATACATAATATCTCTAGATTGTAAAAAAAAGAAGAAGAAGAAGAAGAAGAAGAAGAAGAAGAAGAAGAAGAAGAAGAAGAAGAAGAAGAAGAAGAAAAAATAATGTACAGTACATTGTGCAGCAATTTTTCCAAATGGAGATCTGTTTTTGCAATTTAACATTTCAAATAGAAAAGGACTATAGACCTGGTCCTTGTTTAGTCCTAGTCCAGTGACGGACTGGACGGTCTGGCATTTGGGCACATGCCAGAAGGGCCGCGGCCCCGACGTTGCCCACCGCGGCCCCGAAACCGCATTGGCTCGGCTCACCCGCTAGGTATTCGGTCGTTACGTGCCTCCACCGTCTTAAAAATTCTGCCCTATTGCTATAAATGAAAGGAACCGTTCGGTATTTATACCCCTTACAACTACATATATATTACAGTGACGGTGGCACCGTGATGATGTGTTTAAGGTATTACATTATTTTATTTTATTTTTTATTTTGTATTTGTTTGCGACAAGTGAAGTAAAGCACTGCCTTATGGGAAATTTCCCACGGCCGGCCGCGACTCGAGCTCGCACTCCCACGATTTGACCAATGTCTGTCCGAGTTGCTACCAAGAACTGACCAATCACGGCACTAGTTGCTGCTCGCACTCCCACGATTTGACCAATGTCTGTCCGAGTTGCTACCAAGAACTGACCAATCACGGCACTAGTTGCTACCAAGAATTGGTAGTGCTTGCATATGAAGTGGAAAACACTTTATACGGAAGACAATAGTAAACCTTTTCGAGGAAGTTAGTACAACACAACATTTAATCACTTTCATGAGAAATAGAACAGTGAAGATTGTGGTAGTGTGGTCAATGATAAAAGGAGAAATTCAATGTCAACTGGACAAAGTTTGTTTGGTCGAAAACGTTTCGCCACTCATCCGAGAGGCTTTGTCAGCTCTGGTTCTCAGGGTCTAACCAGCATGAGAACCAGAGCTGACGAAGTCTCTCGGATGAGCGGCGAAACGTTTTCGACCAAACAAACTTTGTCCAGTTGACAAATTGAATTTCTCCTTTTATCATGGATTCTACCTGGACGACTGAGGGACTCTTCACGCATTGTAGTGTGGTCAAGTTAGTCAAAGTAGAAGAGGAGATAGACGGACGGTCGGATACTTAGCATTATAGTTTAGTAAAATGAATCGAGGAGGAGGCACTAAACGACACAAGGGGGGAGCGATCGGGTTGCGGAGAAGAGCATTTATTAACGGCATGAAGGTAAGACACTTTTTTTTTTTTTAATTCTGACTGGGTTGAGCATTGATTTCCATGATTTTAATGCAGTTGTTTAATGCATGGGGCTGACGTCTGCCGCTGTTACCTGATGTGCTTTGTGTGTAGACCACTGTTTTGGTATTTTATTCTACGCGGTTCTGTGCTGGCATGTTGTGGTTGTGGACTAAAGTCACGATTGATGGGTTAATCAAAATGTAATGTATGGTATTGCGCGTGTCCATAAATGCTTAATGTATAAATGCTTCATGTATGGCGTTGTCAGACCTACTTCCCCCTCCCCACCATTCCACGGTCTACGGGTACGGGGCCGTTTGTAGGTGCAAAATGCCAGGGCCGTTTTTTTTATCCCAGTCCGTCACTGTCCTGGTCTAAAGGTTTAGTTTTGGGTTTAGTTCTAGTCCCAATTTTAATGCGGCGTGTGTTTGTAAATGTGGTTCAAATGTGTTTTTTGTTTTGTTTGGTTTTTAAATCCTATACACAGGGAGTCCTAAACCAGTTTGTCATTAAAGGTTCAATCTGTAACTTTTCTGGTGAATGGTCTGACACGTCGTCTACACAGAGAAAGAGTTGTTATTGGTTTGCCTATAAAGCTCCTCAATTAAAATCTCCACAGCGCCAAAGTATGTTTTATTTTCTTAACAATTAAAACATTTGAATAAAATTTTTGAAGTCATACTGTAAAAATTCCAATAATATCACCATGGAAACAAGCAGCTGACAATTCTTTCAACAGAAAAATCGCATAGTGGGACTTTAAGGTAAGAAACACCTCCATTTGTATAGCCATTTAACAGTAATTTAGTTATTCATGACAAATTCTCACATTGAAAACGCCTCCATTGGGCATGTAAAGGCATGACTCAAGAAGCTTCATTCGCTCTGAGCCTCGTTCCATCTTTGGGCTGTAATCAGCGCATGTGAATGAAGTGTGTTAGCATGCGGTTTCACCTGGTCCATCTGTCCATTACATAACACTCACACACTCACACTCACCATCATCACCTCATAACACCGCACAAACTAATCAGGACTAAGTATAGCGCGACAGCCCAGTGTGAGGTCAGCCTGGTCCAACGCACATGTCATTTATTAGAATAAGTGTGAATGAACAAGGTGCCAAGATCTAATAAGGACATATGGGATTATTTACTAGAATTTGATTGCTGTGTCAAGCCTTTAAATTGCCAGTTATGGACTTTAGTTGAGAATTCTGAAGTCTTATCCATGGGTTTGAAAAAGATGAAGCCCAGTTGACTTTGCCATTAAGGCTGCATCCCATTTCTCTGTCTTACCCCTTCGTCTTACGCCTACCCCTTGGTTTTGCGCGTTCATGTGAGGGCAAGGGGTGTCCCGATTCTAATTTTGATCAAGGGTTCGGGCCACGACCGAGGGCTACATACCCCTTGAAACGAAGTAAGCTCTCGACCAGACTTGAAACGAAGGGGTACAAGCTACAAGCTCAGGCAGGTTTTGGGATCAGGATGGCAGCGTCACATCGACCAGACAAGGAGTCTCATAAATGCATTTTCAGGAGTTGTAATTATCAATTAACAGTTTAGCCGGTTTACAATTATGACGCTTATGTTCTATGTTACTTTTAGTGAACTGTTGTTGCGGTTTTAATTGTAGTGATGTCTGTTTAGCCGACGTAATCGTTTTCACCGAACTTTCATGTATAAACAAGCTATTTTTTTGTCGAGCTGAGGTACCCGATAATCCTTGACATTTGTTTACGTTTGTTTGCGTCAGTTGTTGTCACCTCTGTAGACCTACCACCCAGGTAGAGGCAAGGAACGATGACGCAAACGGTAATCGAGTGGTGTCCCGTTTCTTAGGGGAACATTCGTACCCCGAGCCCTCTCAGCTCGGTATCAAGGGGCAAGACAAAGATGTAGATAAAGGGGTAGTGGAAGGGGTAAGACAGAGTAGTGGGACGCAAACTTAAGTAGACCTATTATGCAAAATTTACTTTTCATAGCTTTTAACAATGATATAGTTGTTTCCTTCTCATTCGCCCTCTCGAAGTTGTATTTGGAGTGATTCCTGCATGTTTGAGCGATCTTTAATCACTTACTTTCAAGACGCCATATTCTCGTTCAATCTCTGTACTTGCTTTGTTCTTCAATTTTTTATTTTCTTAAAATAGAAAGGTGAAATCCAAATTGGGTGTTGAATAAAGCTCCTCGCTGGGACTTTTATCTGAGCTGCTCAAAGGTGAAGTCAGACGTTGGAGGTGCAGGAGACCACAAATGTGACAACGGGCTGCTTTAATGCATTTGAACAAAACTGTATTATTGTTATAGAAATGGGAAAATTGATACTGATCTATATGAGGAGGAAAGAAAGAGGAGGCAGGGAAAGAGAACACAAACACAACTTCTGGTCTGGTGTGAGTGACAATAAGATTTAACCAAAAAGCTATAACAAATGTGACAATCAAAATTATAAACTGGAATGTAAGGGGAAAAAAAATAAAAAATTGAATTGTTTGCCATTTTACCGAACCTTAATTAGGCCCGAGCGCTAAAGCGTAGGGCCTGTTGTTATTGTTCTGGTTTTTCTTATTCTTATTCTTATTATTTTCCTATACACTTTTTTCAAGGTTCGGGTACTTCCCACCGACGAAAACTCATGAAATTTTGCACAAAATTCAAGAACGCCAAAAAATGAATTTACAAATAATCTGTATTAAAAAATCTTTAAAAATGGCTTGACAGTGCCCCCTGTAAAATCAAAATACATTGCGCCTATGGCTATACCCATGTTGCCATGGCAACAGGCCAAACATCTGTCCTCACCAATGGGACGCCCGGCAAAAACTTTGTCGTAGCCAAACCAAATTTGGTACACAGATGCATCATGGGAAGAGGAACAAAAAAGTATATTACACCATTGCTAGGCGACCAACAGGAAGTCAGCCATATTGGACCGAGCACGTGACCCAGCGCCGAAGGCAAATTTTCCTGTCCTCGTATTTTAAAGGTCCCATGGCATGAAATTTTCACTTTCTGAGGTTTTTGAACGTTAATGTGAGCTCCCCCATGGCTAAAAGTTGCGAAATGTCTAAACTGAGCATTTGCGGTCCTTTTCTGCGTTAGAAAAAAACACAGCTCAAACGGGCGATTCTGAACAAGGAAACTTATTGACGTCACATCGAAAAATGCAGCTCCACCCCCCGTCTGTGTCTCTACTCGGCGTATCTGTAAATCACGCCCATAGAGTTTTGACTGCGGAGGAGCTACCCAATGCGAAATGCGTTTTTTTATTTGCCTGGAGGCACGTGCGAGTGTTTCTAGGCTCGGAAGTCCTTTATCTGAGCCTGTGGACATCTGAAACAGGAGTGGTTTAATTTTATTTTCTGTGGAAATGTGTTTATTTTTCAATGGAATGCTTCTCATCTCTTCCTCCGCGCAAAAACGCGGAAGTGGGGCCAGCGCACAGCGCAAGAGGAAAGAGTGGAGAGTTTGGCCACGCCCCCACCCGCTACTCTGGCCTATCTTTGTCCTCCTCATTTGCATTCAAGCAACAACGCCCATAATGGACTGTTCCAGAGAGATATTTATGACTCGTTCTCATCTTATCCCTCTTTCTCATGCACCGAGTCTTGATTTTGAAGAAGGATTCATTTACAGTATTAGGGAACCATTAAGGAGCCATATAAAAGCATCAAGAAGTACCATGTCATGGGACCTTTAACGAACTCCTCCTCGGGTTTTTGACCCAGACTCACCAGAATCGTGCTGTATCATCTAGACAAGTGGGACAATAAAAGTTATTAAAAGCATTCTAAAAGACTGAACGGTGTTCTGAAAACGCCACAAATTCCCCCCTCTGCGAGTGCAAGCGAGGGCTGATCATCGCCGCTTGCGGCTATATTTATTTGTATCATCAGAAGTTGTATCATCCATAACTCTCAATAAGTCAATCCAATTACAAAGGTTGTGAATACAGAAAAGCAAATTTGCTCAACTTTCGTCTACTCCAAACATATGTAAATACCAACATGTCGCTGTGTCCTTCTTGACTAAAGCTCTGTGTAAAGAGTACAGGTGTTGTTTAATCCTCCCGACATTTTCCTCACAGAGTCTCCCATGACACTTGCATGTTCTGACCTTCTCCTGTGTGGATAAAGCAGAGGAGCCTGCTGCTCGGGGGGGGGGTGTCTGTTGTGGAGTCTATAACCAATCCAAATCACGTGTTTTTACAGCACAAACACAACAGATTCCAAAGTGTTGTTGATATGTAAATAATGAAATGCATCCATCCATTTTCTTCCTCTTTATTTTAAGTGGCAAAGGCAACAGTTTGAGCAACGATGTCCAGCTCCACAGCTCTTCCAGGGGGGATCCCAAGGCGTTCCCAGGACACGCTGAGAAACATAGCGTGTCTCTCAGCGTGTCCTGGGTCTTCCCCGTGGCCTCGTCCTGGTGGGACACGCCCGGAACACTTCCCCAGGGAGGTGTCCAGCAAAGTGAACAGATGCCCTCCCCTCAGCTGCTCCAAAGCGGGGAAGTGGCAGCTCTACTCCAAGCTCTTCCCGTGTGGTTTCTATCTACACTATCTCTAAAGGATGCAAATATGCCAATTAGACCAAAATGAAACCACAAAAAGCTACATTAATTAAAACTGCTACAAAGAGTAACAAAATAGCTTAAATCGGTAAAATAAAAACAAAGCAATAAGCGCAATAAATAAGAAAAATAAAGCCTAGTTTAGCAGCAGTGTGGAGCCCTGTCTCCCTCAGGCTATGGTTAGGCCTGTGTTGGTAAACTATAAATCAATAGAGAATGTAAATAAAATAGTTAATGATTAGAAGTGAACTTTATTGATCTCACACTGGAGAAATTCTTCTCTGCATTTTAACCCATCCTATATATATATATATATATATATATATATATATATATTAGGAGCAGTGGGCAGCACATTACTGCGCCCGGGGACCATCTCCATGATCTTCTTGCTTCGGTTTGGTCAGGACCTAAGCTGGAGGATTTTACCTATGGTGCATGTTTGGGTTGGTGGGGGAAACCGGAGTGCCCGGAGGAAACCCACCCAGACACGGGGAGAACATGCAAACTCCACACAGAAAAGCCCAGGCGACCCAGGGATCGAACCCAGACCATGCATGCAAACTCCACACAGAACACACACAGAAAGGCCCAGGCGACCCGGGGATCGAACCCAGAACCTTCTTGCTGTAAAGCAAGAGCGCTAGCCACTCAGCTACCGTGCCGCCAAGGAGAAGGAGAAATTCAATTTGTCAACTGGACAAAGTTTATTTGCCAAAAGGGACCCCGGGTTTGATTGACTTGATCAAGAGCTACAGCCATTGTGTGAACGGGCTGTCCTGTTCTGTGGGGGTAATTGATATCACTGGTCTACACATTTTTGGACTCGATCTGCTTCCGAGAAAATAGTGGCTAAATCTAATTTATATTGATAACTGAAAATCAATTGATAACTGTGCTGGTTAGCTAATGTATTCAAGATATGTAATGATATAATAACAATATTATATCATGCCTGCTTGTGGACACACTGTACCTTTTGATAAACTACCATACCGTTTTTTCCTTACTTTGCATGAATTTCCTATTTTGACTAGTGCTGTCAGGCGATTAAAAAATGAATCTGATTAATTACAGAATTCGTAATTAATTAATCAAATTAATCGGATTTTTTATCTGTGAGAGTGAGGGAGAAATTGAAAGATTGAGAGAGAGATTGTGAGTGAGCGAGTGAACCCACTTTGTGATTGAGTTAGTCAGTTTTTCTGTTTGCTTTGCTCATTCGTTTCCCAAATTCTGTGAGCGTGGTTTGGCGAAGTTCGCTCGCTCTATCACCAGTAACAGTGGAACCTGTCCGAATGTGTTTATCAATCAAATGATCCGTCAGGCTGGAGGAGCTTCGGTGATCGGAAAATTATTTTTGACAAAAGCTGCAAATCATTGTGTTCTTGTCGATAGTCCCGTCTTTGTTTTGCCCGAGCAGAGATTTGCTCACCGCACGCCAAATTTAAAATGCACGCACATTGAATTGCCACTCATAATCTAATTTTGACCCAATACTATATGGGTCATTCCAGAATTGGAGGACATTTTACGTCCCACTCATCAAATATTAAATAATCCACATACAAAATACTAAAACATACAGTTTCTGAGTGAATTTACTTGTCCTGAGACCAAATCTAAAAAACTAAGAGAAAAGAATGCTTGAAAATAGTTTTTAAAATACCAAATAAGTCTGGAGTACCCCCCAAAATACCATTTTCCTGTTGTCCCACCCCTCTAATGACCAAATTGAATCTCAAATAAAACAGTTAAGATTGAATTGAAATTTCTTGTTTTTTCTATAATTTGTTTCATTGCCATCTCTTGTAACCGTGGAAACATTTGTTTTAATAGACATAATATTTCAAATAATTATTATTATTCATGGAACATGTGTCCCACAACATGCACGCAACCCTGTTACCAGAACATTTTGAGCCTGGTAGAAGAAGAAGAAAGCAGAACCACATGATCCCCTGGACTTGACATCATCAAACAGCTTTCCAAAAGAATGGGTAGAGCAAAGGTTTGTCTTCTCTTCTATTTTTCATATTTTTTATAAAGCAGTTAGCCTTGATTGAATGTCTCACTCTACCTCATGCAACCCTGTTATGCAAATGATCAGAATAATACATTTGCATAACATTATTATTATTTTTTTCCTTTACGTATTTGCATAAATAAGTTTTTCCTATTGATTAGTAATAACAGCTAGCTAAACAGCTAGCTTCTATTCCTGAGATAAAGCGAACATTAGCGCGATTTTGCAACCCTGTTACCTGCAACCCTGTTACTGTGATTAGAGTAAATAAATAAATAAACCATATAAATCATATAATAAAAAATGTACCATTGACTGTAAGCTGAGCTAATCAAGCATTTGATAGTTTATTAGCTCTTATTGATGAATATGTAGCAGAAAATCAGAAAAGTGAAGGTTTATTTTTCAAGAATTTTAAAGCCAAAATGTCCTCCAATTCTGGAATGACCCATATCTTGGAAACTATATCCAATCAGCACTTCTGACTTACTTTTTCTTTATTAGTGACCTAAACCAAGAAAAATTTCACTACTTTTGTTCCGGAGGCATTTTGCTTATAGACGAGTGTATTCATTCTGTTTACCTAAAAAACGCACTTTTCTCATATGAGTTACACTACCAGTTTTTTTTTTTTTTTTTTTTTTTTTCCCACAAATCTTAACTTCCTGGTGGTCCCGTGTCCTTGTCTTCATGGAGATAAAGACAGTTTAATGTCATACTGTAGAACATGGCAAACCAACAGCATCTCCTGGGGGATAATCAGGACCCTCCACCACAAAAATGGAAATAGAAATAGATTCAACATTATTTGCAAGATTTTCTTTTTCCTCTCTCGCTTTTTTCTGATCCATTATGTTAATTATTACATTCTGCCTTCTCCTCCCTCACACACACTTCCTCCAGTATTGACAGCTCCTTGTAAAACGTTCAGATTGACTTTGCTGCTTGCTCTAAACCGCTCCATAAATCAGTTGTTATTAAACCCCTCGTCTCTCACACCTCCTGCACTTGTCTGCTCTCCCGTTCACCTGGGGTCACGCAGAGGTCGCCGTGATGAAAACGTTGACCAGAGCTTGACCCCTCACGCACTCTCTCTCTCCTCCTTCTCTATCTCTCCTTCATTCTCTCTCACTTTCTCTAGCCCTCTCTTTCCCCCCTCTCTCCCCTGTTCTCCCACTCTCGGCTTTTCTCCAGGTCTCTCTCCCTTTCTTTCTCTACATGTATCTCTTTCCCCCTCTCTTTTCTTCTCTTCTCTCTCTCTCTCTCCCTTTCTCCCATTCCCCCCTCCCTTCCTCATTTTCTCTGCCTTTTTCTGGCACTCTCTCTTCCCTCCTGTCTCCTAGCATATCCCTCTCTCTGTCAGTGTCCTTCTCTCCCATCCCTCACCTTTCTCCCCTTCTCTCCATCTCACCCTCTCTCTCCCTCACTTTCATTCTCTCTGTCTCCCTCTCTCCCCCCCTTTCTTCCTACATCTCTCTCTTATCCTCCTCTCTCTCTCCTCTTCTCTCTTTGTTTCTTTCCCTGTTTCTCTCTGTTAGTGTCTCTCTGCCTCTCTTGCTCTCTATCTCTCTCCCTCCCTCACATTTCACTCTCTCTGTCTTCCCTCATTCTCTCCATCTCTTCCTTCATCTGTCTCTTATCCTCCTCTCTCTTTGTTTCTTTCTTTCCCCGTATCTCTCTGTCAGTGTCTCTGTCCCTCCCCCTCACTCTGCCTCTCTTCTCTCTCATCTCTCTCTCTCCCTCACTTTTACTCTTTCTGTCTTCCTCTCTCCCCCTCCCTCTCTTCCTTTGTCTGTCTCTTATCCTCCTCTCTCTTTCTTTCTTTCCCCATCTCTCTCTGTCAGTGTCTCTCTCCCTCACCCTCTCTCTTCTCTCTCCATTTCTCTCTCCCTCACTTTCACTCTCTCTGTCTCCCTCTCTCCTCTCGTTCTCGCTCTCCCTCTCTTCCTTCATCTGTCTCTGATCCTCCTCTCTCTTTCTTCTCTCTTTGTTTCTTTCCCCGTCTCTCTCCGTTAGTGTCTCTCTCTCCCCCTATCTCTTTCTCTCTCTCTGCCTCTCTTCTCTCTCCATCTCTCTCTCCCACACTTTCACTCTCTCTCTGTCTCCCTCCCTCTCTTCCTTCATCTGTCTCTTACCCTGCTTTTTCTCCTCTTCTCTCTCTTTGTTTCTTTCCCCGTCTCTCTCTGTTAGTGTCTCTCTCTGCCTCTCTTCTCTCTCTTTCTCTCTCTACCTCACTTTCACTCTGTCCCTCCCGCTCTCCCCTTGTTCTCTTTCTCCCCCTCTCTTCCTTCATCTGTCTCTTATCCTCCTCTCTCTTTGTTTCTTTCTTTCCCCGTCTCTCTGTGTTAGTGTCTCTCTCCCTCCGCCTCTCTCTGCCTCTCCATCTCTCTCCCTCCTCCCTCCCTCGTTTCCTCCATCCGTCTCTGTAAAAACAGGAGGATCCAGGCGGTGGAGGGTAAGGTGCAGTGTGGGCCGGTCCCTGCCTCCTCCTCACGGCTGCACCTGCTAAAACACTGGAGGTATTTCAGTTCCAGGGCAACACATTTGGTCCTCATTGAAGCTGCCTTTGGAGACCTTTGAAGTGAGACCCCCTCCCGTCGATCACCCCTCCACCGCTCTCCTCATCCTCCGCCTCATCCCCCCGTACCCTCCTCTCCTCCACTATAATCATTTACCTGCTGAAGGCCCATTCCGCAGTGGTCCGTGGAGCAGAAAACCAGTTAAAGCCCCTCTCCCACTCCCACCTGCTCCAGACCTGTTCAATAACACACAGCATTTGATTCATTTGTGTTACTGAAAACTGCAATTTGACTAATTAAATAAATGCCCATCTTTTACTTGTGGAGTTATATTTTCTATAACTATTAAAAATATAACATAATGATCAAGAATGATATTTTAACTTGAATTTTAACCTCTTCCAAGAGCGACTAAAAGCAGCTTTTGTACACATTTGGAAAAGGGATTGGGGCTGGTATCTGGAAGGAAGTTGTAAAATTTCCCAATATCAGGTCAATATTTTTTTATTTCTGATTTTTCCTATTTCTAATGGAAATAGCAGAGCAGTGAACCAAAATAAGAGGCTGTATGTTTATACAGGCTTCCTGAAAAGTATTACAAATTACACATCTGTGAAAGTACGTTTTGTTATTATTATTATTATTATTATTATTATTATTATTATTATTATTATTATTATTATTATTATTATTATTACCAAAGTGAAACAGGAGCCAAACCTCAACTTTAATTCAATTTGTGGACCTTTTTAATATATTTTAATATACTGATAAAGATATCGGCAAATATCAGGACTGGCTGAAAAAAATAAATAAATCCATATTGGACCATCCCTACTCCTGTACTTCTGTTATTCATTCAGTGCCTCAAAATAATAACGAGCTTTAGTTTTATTTGAGAACACAGTTTAAAATAGTTGAATAAATCAATATGGTTAAAAATATACACTGCCAGTCAAAAGTTTGGACACATCATCTCAGCCAGTGTGTTTTTCTCTTTTTTTTAAACAATGTCTATATTTTGTATACACACAGAAGACATTAAATATATTAAGTAAAATATGGAATTCTGTAGCAAAACAATAAATTAATTAAATAACTCTATTTTTGTATATATTCTTATATTCAGTATATTTAAATCTTCAAAGTATCCACCTTTGTTTGTCGAAAAGTATATTTAAAAAAATATTTCTTGATGTAGAAAGCGCTAAAAATAAGGGGAGGAAAAAAAAAAACATTGTGTCTGTGTTTGCTTTTGGTGGTGTATGAAAAGTAACTGAGATGAAATCAGGATCAGGAGTTTTTGCCATTTAAGTTGAGTTTAAATGCCAGTTTAACAGACTTGGACTTAGACTTAGACAATCTTTATTGATCCACAAAGGAAATTATTTGGGTACAGTAGCTCACACGTCATAATATAATACAACAGAGTGAATTTAACACACACACACACACAAAAAAAAAGATGGAATAGCAACCAAAGAGCAACAGACCAGTGTCAAATGAGACATAATTATAAAAATAAAACAACGATAATAAATGTATATGTACATTTAAATGTATATGTACATTAATATGTATATTTATAAATGTATATGTACAGAATAAAATAGAAGAAGAGAATAGAAGAGAATAAAATAAGTAATAAAATATAAAATACAATATCAAATAAGATGACCAATCACAGCTATATACAGTTGTAGGGAGTATTATCTAGGGCAGTGTTCCCAACCAGGGGTACAATTACCCCTAGGGGTGCGCGAGCACACCACAGGGGGCACTCAGCAGTGTTGCTGCCAGGCGCAGGGGGAGACTTTTTTTGAATTTTTGAATTCTAATTTGAGTAAATTTGAGTTAAAGAAAAGAGAGAAAATGTCTGAGAATAAAATTTTCAAATTAAGGAGATGAAATAAAATGATTTTCATTTAATAATCTGTTGTGTCACGTTCTACTTTTGGAGAATTATCAACACGTATGAGTCAGGGGGTACTCGAGGTATGACAAAAAGGCTCACGGGGTACACAAGACAAAAAAGGTTGGGAAATACTGACCTAGGGAGTATTATATGAACTGATGAACTGAGTGTTATAATACCTAGTTCAAGATAACGTTCAATATGTGTACTTTGCCTATAAGACCGTCTGAATACAGGGGTTTAACAAGTAAAAAACACTCTCCGCCATAAGAGAACGGATAACTTCTCATTATACATCTATAATATTGACCTATCACTTCTTTTAGCCTATTTTAAACCTCTTAATTGCCCTTCCCTTTAGTTAGCCTGACGAGTGTGAATAAAACAGCTCTGGTCCAGCCTTGGCTCCTTCTCCGACTCTATGGCTCTGGGCCCACTGATACAAAAACAACCGACTAATGACGCTCGGGGTCCAATGAGGAAAGCCTGGCAGAGGAGGGAGCGCTGTATTTTGGGACAGATAATGAGACTAGTGGGGCTCGCCTGTAAATGTGAGAAAGGACCAGAGCCAAACTTGGACTAAATGTTTAATCATCTTTTGAGTTTGGAGCATATGTTTTATTTTTCCATATTAAACAGATGGAGTGTGTGTGTGTGTGTGTGTGTGGAGGGATCCTTTGGCTTTCTGCGCTTTATCTCTGAACTTATGAGCGATAGAAGAGCAGCTGTTTATAGTAAATTATCTTTTAATCGGGTGCAATAGAGGCAACGGCCAGACGTAAATTAAACGCACCAAGTGAAATGTCGCAAAGAAATTATTAAGTACAACATTCCTCAACAGATCGTAAAATATTTTGAAATATTACCTTCACTTTGCTTCACTACAAATGTATTTTTATGTTGTTTTTTTTGAGAAGCTAGAGTTTTCATTTGTTGCTAATAGGTTCAAGAAAGGTCATTTTAGACCACTTCCTTGTCTCCATGGAGATGTTTTTTGTTTATGGAATGGATGGAATGTCCCGCAGTAAAAAAAATACACTAATCTTTCCTCCATGGAGACCACAGGTGACACCAGATCTGTGGAGAGGCAACCTCGCAAGTAAAGATGCATATTAGTTATTTCTGTTTTCTCAATAAAAAGTTTAGTGTGGAACATTACAGCAGCCAGACTCTCCATAAGAAAAGGTACATAATTAGAACCTTTAATTGGGAAATAAAAGATACTGGCCCAAGAAAAACTACTAAAGTATTCAAGTATATGCAGCAAATACAAAGACACCTCTTACATCTATCGCAGTACTTTTAAAATTTGTATTATTTAACAAAATACAATAATTAACATAAAAACAAAACAAAAACATAGGACAATACCTACAACAAAATGTAAAACAACAAAAACTGCCCAACTCTAACTCACCAAACACACTCACAAATTGAATTAAATAAAACAAAATAATGTGGTAGTGCAGCATAACCATAACTGCTGGACCCTCTTTTACATATATGATTTTTTATAATTTTTGGCTAATTTAATTTCTCTTTCTCTTGCTCTTTTTTTGTATTTTTTTTTTTTTTTCTATCACAGTACTTTGTTATGACTCGAATGTTGCCTATTAGCTGAGACAATATTCAGTTCAATTACCGGTACTTTACTTATTTTGCAGCTGAAGTCATCAACGTTCCCTGGGGGTGTGACGGGCACACTCTGTCTGAGGCTTTAATCTGCTTTATTTTAACACAATTTGACCAGAAACTCAGACTTCAACATCAAATTTCAGACTTAGCTGAAACTACAGCAGATGAGGCGATTTGTGCTGTTAAAAAGTCCCTCTCAAATAGCATTACAGTCACACGCTAGCTAGCATTAGCCAACAGTTATTCCGTTATTCTCTCTCACCTTTTTGTTGAAAACCAAACTCCTCAATAGGAAAATGTGAAAGAAAATGTGTCGTTTGAATCCATTTTTGTATTTTTAGTTGAGTTTTTAGGCCATCGTAAAACAGTTTTCCCAGTGTTTGCTAATGTGTGCATTGTGTCTCCATGATAACTGCTGAAAATTCCACCATGGAGATGCACATAGAACACCCCCAGCGTGTAGTGCAAAGTATGTATGTATGTATGTATGTATGTATGTATGAATGTATGTATGTATGTATGTACTATGTATGTATGTATGTATGTATGTATGTATGTATGTACTATGTATGTATGTATGTATGTATGTACTATGTATGTATGTATGTATGTATGTATGTATGTATGTATATATGTATATATGCTCGTATGTATGTATGTATGTGTGTATGTATGTATGTATGTATGTATATATGTATATATGCTCGTATGTATGTATGTATGTATGTATGTATACTGTATATGCTTGTATGTATGTATGTATGTGTGTATGTATGTATGTATGTATGTATGTATGTATGTATGTATGTATGTATGTATGTGTATGTATGTATGTATATATGTATATATGCTCGTATGTATGTATGTATGTGTGTATGTATGTATGTATGTATGTATGTATGTATGTATATATGTATATATGCTCGTATGTATGTATGTATGTGTGTATGTATGTATGTATCTATGTATGTATGTATGTATGTATGTATGTATCTATGTATGTACTATGTATGTATGTATGTATGTACTATGTATGTATGTATGTATGTATGTATGTACTATGTATGTATGTTTTGTAATGTAAATCTAATGTCTAATCAAAAATCTAATCTAATGCAAATGCAAAGTTTTGTATTTTACTAATATTTTGTGTTTTTGGACCCCCTCAAAAAGAGATGGCACATCTCAAGGGGCATTCCAATAAAATAAAATACAATACAATAAAATACAATTTAAAAAATAACAAAAAATTTAAATAAATAAATAAATAAATAAATAAATAAAATAAAATACATTTTTCATGGCCCATCCTACCACATTTAGTCAGCCTGAAATGTGGTACAGTAGTAAGCATAATTTAGCGCACTGAAGTTCTACAACAATCTGTGACAGTTGGACAAAACAGAGCTGAAGGATTAATCACAATCAAATTCAACTTTAAACGAACACAGTTAGCAAATCACAAACACCGCAAAACACTAAAAAACAACAAACTATCCTGTTCTTTTCTGCATAAAGCTGTGCAAACCATCATTCATCATTCGTCAGTTTATATTTCAGTCAATGTTCAATGATTAAAATGTAAACATTGAACAGAATCCCATTACTGTATTACAACACAAATTCCAAATCTAAGCACGATGTTTTGAGCCGTAGACCTGCTGTGTGTGAATGCTGCTGTTGTTTTGAGCAGTGGGGCTGGTAGCTGTTAGACTCTTATTACTCACATTAAAGACAGAGCCTGCAGTCTGAAGATGCTTTAAAGGGAATGAAGGAAATGCCACAGGGAAATCTCACCTCCTCCTGAGTTTGGACAACAGCTGCACCACTTACACACTGTACTATTAATGTGTACAGGCAAGCACACAGAACACGGTAAATACTGGTCTTTACTTCATAAAATACAATATTGCAAAGAAATGATTAAGTACGACATTCCTCAACCGATTGTAAAATATTTCTAAATATTAGTTCCACTTCGCTTCGCATTGCTTTATGTTGATTTTGAGGAGTTTTCATTTGTTGCTAAAAGGATAATTTTAGACACTTTTACAACTTATTCTTTGTGACTTTTCTGGTTGAAAGTCCGCCACTTGCTTGTCTCCATTAAGGTGTTTTTCTTTTCTTTTGCTTAATATACAGTAATACAAGCAAAATACATTTACAATACGTTATAAATGGTTCTTGTGTGAAATCCTGTGCGTTTCATTCACAGTGTTCAAGGGAAAATAAGTGGCAGAAGGAGAAATTCAATTCAACTGGAGTTTATTTGGTCGAATAAAGGGGAAAATACAAAATAAACTGTCTACGTTCATTAGATGACTGGGGAGGTTCATGTTGTTTTCACTGTAAAAATCTTTCTGAGCTAATGAACTAAATATGCAGCGGGGTCTGGAGAGTAGAAGCTGGTAGAATCTATGAGTTAAAATGTGCATTTTCAAATTCTGTCACAAATCCTGGTTAAAGGAAAAGTAACATTTTTTACAATTTGAGCCTTATTTCGGTAATAAAACAAGTTGTTTTACTCACCCATAGCACTTTGGTGTCATATGGAGCATGCGTTAGGCTAACGCCGTTAGCCTAGCGTGACTTATAGCCATAGCTCGGGGCATTCCCCGAGCATGTAATATGCCCCGTGCGGGCTCCAAATAACACAAACTTTAGCACTTTTCAAATCATAGAAGCTCGATGTCTTTAGTCTACGATTTCGTTTGGTCAAAAATGGCCTGTAATCCGAGATTTAGCCATAGTTTCGAGTAGATGAGGACGCCAGTGCGCATGCGCGGAGTGTGCTCTCAGCTCCCGGGACCCAAACCTGGAACGCAAAGCTGTAAACTATGGATAAATCTCAGATTACAGGCCACTTTTGATTCAAACGAAATCGTAGAGTAAGACATCGAGCTTCTATGATTTGAAAAGTGCTAAAGTTTGTGTTATTTGGAGCCCGCACAGGGCATATTACATGCTCGGAGAATGCCCCGAGCTATGGCTATAAGTCGCGCTAGGCTAATGGCGTTAGCCTAACGCTAATCTAAAACATCTCCGGAAATGCTCCATATGACACCAAAGTGCTATGGGTGAGTAAAACAACTTGTTTTATTACCGAAATAAGGCTCAAATTGTAAAAAACTTTACTTTTCCTTTAACGTCTCATCTTAAAGTGCTCTATGTCTTATCAGGTATTTATGTAAGTTCTAAATGGACTCTCTCCTTCACCATTAATGCTATTCCGGCATATTTACATTGATGCTGTTTGTTGTCATGTTGATTACATTGTCCATATAAATAAATTAAAATAAAACGTAACTTTTCTGTTGGAGGGTCCATCACTAGATTGTCTTTTGTTTTTATTGTTGGAGATTGGAGACAAGATTACGGAGATTATTGTTTTACTAGGAATATTTCACAGTATGGCATTAAACGTATTTATTTCCATGGAGACAATGGAATTAGCGCTACCAGGGCATGCTATAGATCAGGTCTGTAGAAAGACGACTCCGCTCACAATAAGAATGTATAAATGTGAGCTGGATGAGTTTAATGGCAGTGGAAGATTACAGATGATAATAACCTTTCCATGGAAATAATAATAATAATAATAATAATAATAATAATAATAATAATAATAATAATAATAATAATAATAATTCCCCAATTTCATTATGTTTTACCTGACATAATGACAATAAAGACTATTCTATTCTATTCTATAAGCAGGTGGCAGACCCTCACCAGAAAAGTTAAATAGTGCACTTTTAATTTACTTCTTGCTGCACGGTGAAAGTGCTAAATAACCATTAAAAACCATTTAAAAACCATCAATGTTAAAACTAACATGAACTTAGATCACATGATTGTAAGGGCACAAAATGGTTCCTAATGTCTCCACAAACAGGTTAAGTCCTAAATTGAATCCATATTTATAAATCGGAGCTTTGATGGTGACAGCGTAACTGCAGTTCTTTTGTCACCGTGAACGTGGTGAGCCGTCAGCCCCGTTTACCGCGTCTCTCCATTGTTCAGACTCAAATCCACATTTAAATCCTCAGCTCTTTGTCTGCGTGAGCTGCCTCCCACTCAGGCAGCCATTTTCAGATACAAACTGCAGTTTAGTGCCGTCATTAGATGATTTAATGAGACCAATTAAAATGTACGATTTGGTGTAATTGAAATGTGCTGAAAAATATGTGACCGGCCATGGAAAAAACAGTCACAAGTTGCCGCGGAGGCTGAAAGATTCTGAAAGTGTAGATTCTAAGCTTTCCAACGATGCCTTACACATAGGGTGACCATTCGTCCGGATTTCGTCCGGACAGTCCAGTTTTAGAGCTGTCTGTCCGGCCGTCTGTCACGTGTCCTCCTTTTTTACATTTTGTCCTCTTTCGGACCCTCGTCGACCACCATTGCATAAATCGTCATAAATCCCCACCCATTATTTACACTTGCTACTCTGCGATGTTCGCCGTTTCCCAATTCAGCGAATGCACGGTTTGGAGTGTGGTCTCAGCCTACAGTCGAGGAGGTGCATACTCGCTCAGCCCTGAGTGCAATCCGTGGATCACATGGGCGTCTGCGAAATGGAACAAGTCCTGCCTCAGCTCAATGAGCCGGGTGGTCTGCTCCTTGTTCCCTAAAGACAAAAATATTATTCTATTGCGACTAGTAATACTTGGAATTGGGACATGGCCAATGTTCCCCCTAATTTTTTATGTGTCTGAGCAAACACACTAACTCCCTGAGCCCCCCCACGAGGCTCACACTTTGCAGATATAAAAAAAAATAACCCCGCAGCCGAGAAAAAAAGCGGAGATCCGCTAACAGCACTTTCATCCCTGATTTACAGTGCGCTGCATAGGTTTTCTTGTGCACTGAGAATGTGCGAGCAGTGCGCAATTGTGCAGGTGCGCAGCTTAGAGTAAACGTTGGACATGGCTAGACTGTAGGAGCCTGTTTTTTGTTCCCCCCCGAGGGAAAACCAAAAAAAACAAGGTGTCCTCACTTTAGGGCCTTTGTCCTCCTTTTTGGACACAAGTGTCCTCCTTTCCTGTTTCATGCCGGTGGTCACCCTACTTACACATGAAAATCTGAGAACATTTGAAGAATTTGTGGCCTTTTGAAAGCAGCACATGGGATTCTGCAAAGCTGTGTAAAAAGCTCTTGAAGTTTCTCTATCTCCAGGCCTTCTAGGCTCATTTGCCTGACATTAAGCCCCCCCCCCCCCGGTCAGAATTAGACGGTACTTTGTTAAAATGCTTTTATAACAAAAAGTCCATACAATCATTCAATAATCAATAATACACAGGATAATATGTTAAGCAAGGCAGGGCCTGGTTAGTATCCTAGTACTTAGTACTAGGATAGGAGACCACTGGGAATTCCAGGTGCCACAGTGGGGCGCCAGTCACAAAAACTGTCATTGTGCCCTTAGGCAAGACACTTCACCCACATTTCCTAGTATGAAAGTGGAGTGTGCGTGAGTGTTGGAGGTGGTCGGAGGGTCCGATGGCGCAGATTGGCAACCTCGCTTCCGTCAGTCTGCCCCAATGCAGCTGTGGCTACAGAAAGTAGCTTACCACCACCAAGTGTGGAGTGAATGAACAATGAACTGTACTAAAGCGCTTTGGGTGTCATGAAAGGCGCTATATAAATGCGTAGTGTTTGTACTGATTCTTCTTATTATTATAAAATATTCTTCCGCCTCTGGGAGTCTATGGCAACCCCTAGAACCGTCTGGTAAAAAGTTGTGAAATTTTGCATACACATTCCAGCCAGTCTCCTCATTACTCACAGCAATTTATAGGCCCCCTCCCCCAACCCTCTAGCGCCACGAGCAGGTCAAATTCGCCCTCTAGGGCCACCAGCAGGTCAAAGTTGCAGGTTTGATTGGCTGTCACGACAAAACGATAAGAGATATCAAAAAGGCATATTTCTGATGAGGCTCAGTCCAAAGATGCTATGTACCAAATTTGAGCAAAATTGGTCCAAAATTGAGGGAGGAGAAGCATTTTGAGTGTTTTTCATAAAATTCAAAATGGCGGAAAATGACGTCATAGGGTGACGTCATATGGTGCATTGGATTCGGCTTGGCCCAAGGAGTCCAGGGATGCCAAGTTTTTGAAAATTGGACATACGGTTCAAAAGTTAAAAGCAGAAATGTACCTGAAAATTCCTTCTGTATGCCCGATTCGCAAAAACTTGGAATCCCTAGAATCCTTGGGCCAAGACGAATCCAACGCATCCTATGACGTCATGTCCGCCGGAATAGAATGTCCGCCATCTTGGATTTTATGAAAAACACTCAAAATGCTTCTCCTCCCTCATTTCTGCTTGTAACTTTTGAACCGTAAGTCAGATTTTCAAAAACTTGGTATCCCTGGGATCCTTGGGCGAAGACTGATCCAACGCACATCATCAAATTGATGTGCGTTGACATGCGTTTCAGTACTCTCAATGAAACTCGGTGCGCAATGTACCATCCATACAGAATTAGCCATATCAAATTTGGTGCACATTGGCCACTAGGGGGCGCTACAACATGCAAAAATGTGTTTTGGGCGAAGACTGATCCAACGCACGTCATCAAATTAGGCTGGGTCACTGCTTGGCCCCACATTGCTGCTTGCAGCTATATTTATTATTATTATTTAAGTCAATGTCACACAGAACACACACAGAAAGGCCTGGGCGACCCGGGGATCGAATCCGGAACCTTCTTGCTGTGAAGCATGAGTGCTAGCCACTCAGCCACCGTGCCGCCATATATAAACTAAACTAGCTGTGTACTTATTTGCCCTATGACAATAATAATCACTTAAAGGGCCCATATAACGGTATTTTCTGATCTACGTTTTAATGTTGTTTCCTCATCACAAACAAGGCTGGAGTTGTGTTTTGTTTCATTCACACATCATATTTAGGCTGAGGTCTTCTCTCAAACAGAGAACACTCTGTTCCACCTTGTGATGTCATGTGGTAATAAAAGAAATGCTCCAACTTGTTTTTTTTTCCATCCATTCATCCATCCATTTTCTTCCGCTTATCCAGGGCCGGGTCGCGGGGGCAACAGTCTAAGCAGGAACTCCCAGACTTCCTTCACCCCGGACACTTCCTCCAGCTCCTCCGGGGGGACCCCAAGGCGTTCCCAGGCCAGCCGGGAGACATAGTCCCTCCAGCGTGTCCTGGGTCTTCCCTGGGGCCTCCTCCCAGTGGGACGTGCTCTCCTCTTGACGTGGAGAAGCAGCAGCTCTACTCCGAGCTCCCCGTGTGTCTGAGCTCCTCACCCTATCTCTAAGAGTGCGCCCATCCACTCTGTGGAGGAAACTCATTTCGGCCGCTTGTATCCGCGATCTTGTCCTTTCGGTCATTACCCAGAGCTCATGACCATAGGAGCTCATGTTTTTTGTTTTGTTTAGTTTTTTTAAATAATAATTTCCATCATTTCAACCCTGGAATTTCCCATCTCTAATGAACAAAAGGTAAAAGAAAAAATAGAGTGGAACAGAGCATTTTGAGCTTTGGAGATGTAGACAGACTAATAACAAAGGGTTCCGTGTGCATGAGACAAAACAACTTTGGGTATGTTTTTGAGTTTTGAGTTAAAAACATTATAACATGGCTTAAAGCTCACGAGAGTCAAGTTTGCATAATGTAGGACCTTTAAAAAGTCTTCAAACTGGGAAAAAGTCCTCAAAATCAAAAACTGTTGTTATGTCCTTAGGCAAGACACCCACATTGCCTGGTATGAATGTGGTGTGTGAGTGACGGTGGTGGATGGTGGGGCTGATGGTGCAGATTGGCATCCTCTCTTCTTCCTACCACCGAGTGTGGAGTGAATAAATAAAAATGAATAATGCACAAAATTGTAAAACGACTTTGAGCATCTGGAAAAGCGTTATTTAAGATTAATGTATTATGATTAAAATGTTTCATATAGCAGGAAGCTGAACCCCATGAGTACCATATTACTTGGAAAGGTCACAAAGCTTTAATCAACAAACACATTTCATTCATAAAGCACATGCGTGTATGTTGTCCGGTCCGGTTCATCTCAGTCTACGGATCTGCTCTGTAAATCCTGAATAATGAGAACGTTTACAGACATATGAAACAGAGCATACACAGCTTAAAGCACAAAACTCACACCTGCATCTGTCCCCAATCTGCAGCGCACAGGCCCCAGATTCACTCCAAAAGACTCCATTTGTTCTCTGTGATATTTTAATCCAGCCTGACCTCAAACTCCCCCTGAACCGAGTGGGACATGGGCCGCCCACTGCCCCTACGCTAAAGCTGGGGTTTCCTGCAGGGGCCAGAGCACAGGCCCCTGCAGCTTGTCTCAATTTAGTCCATTAAAGCGTAGGCCGGGCAGGCACTTGTAGACGCACAGATGTGGTTTAATATGGAGGTCTAAACGGACAGGTTCAGGACAGAGGGGTACGATTCCGGCTCAGGGGGGGAATAGTTAGAAATATGAGAAGGAGAGATGGATAAAGTTATCTTAAAATACTGTAAAGGTATAAAAGTAGAATGCTAACGTTTAATGAATGGGAGTTTATTTGTTTTCATTTCGATATTTTGAAGTTAAGGTAGTAATTTAGACTTAGACATAGGCTACGTTTATATTCTTTTACCCTCTGTTATACAGTCAACAAAAATATAAACGCAACACTTTTGTTTTTGCTCCCATTTTTCATGAGATGGACTTAAAGATCTAAAATGCATTCCTGATACACAATATTACCATTTCTCTCAAACATTGTTCACAAATCTGTCTAAATGTGTGATAGTGAGCACTTCTGCTTTGCTGAGATAATCCATCCCACCTCACAGGTGCGCCACATCAAGATGCTGATCTGACATCATGATTAGTGCACAGGTGTGCCTTAGACTGCCCACAATAAAAGGCCACTCTGAAATGTGCAGTTTTGTCTCACAGCAAAATGCCACAGATGTCACAAGCATTGAAAAGAACTAAAGTACGCGTTTAAAGATTGAATTTAAGAGTAAAAAGTAAAAGTATTTCCCACATATTTTGAGGTGTTATGAGGCTTCAAATGTCGTGATTTTGATAAAGATTCCTGTTCAATTTCATTCAACAGAAACAATGGAGGATATTGTTTTTTCTAGCTGTTTTAGCAGGTGTTAAACAATAATAATAATAAAAAAAAAATGTAGTGGAGAAGAAAGTGCAGATATCTAGTCTCAAATGTAAAGTAAACATATAATACTTAAATTTTACTTCATTACTTTTCACCACTGAAACTCGAAGAGAGTGGTGGAACTATTTACAGATTTCTATACAAATATCTTAAGTTGATATTTTATTTTAGCCTCTGTTCTGAGTCCAGTCTTGTTTTGAGCACAGTGCACGAGTCCAGGCTAAAGTTATTTTCTCCAGTGAGAGTTACAAATGTCTGTATAAGTTGTGTGAAGCTCTTAGCCACATGAAACCGCCGTGTGCTCGTCCCAATCACTCACAGATGATGAGTCTCCGGGGAGCGGCCGTACATCACCCACGGAACCTTATTGCATCTCAGTTATCTTCCCTAAAACCTGGCGCTAAATTTGTTTCTTTCATATTTACTCATCAAGCATTATCAGAGAAATCTTT
Organism: Paratrypauchen microcephalus; assembly: GCA_036785185.1. NCBI lineage: Eukaryota > Metazoa > Chordata > Actinopteri > Gobiiformes > Gobiidae > Paratrypauchen > Paratrypauchen microcephalus. The sequence goes on from JAVJIX010000001.1 coordinate 3,402,238, forward strand.
GAATTTCTATAACGCTGTATTTTTTATCTGCTACTATCTGACCCCGGCTGGATAAATCAAGTCAAAAGTGACGCGAGGAATGTAAAGTATACAGTAAGGAGGAAGCTAATATTAACCAGGTGTGGTGAGCATCGCCATAAAACACACGGCAGACACTGGCCATCTGCGCACTTGTATCTCCAACCACTACATTTCAATTAAGAGAAGCAACAGAGGATGACATTCATAGAGCTTTAAAATAAGGATTTGACAAATTATTTTCCGCTCTTAAGAAAATATGCTAACAGCGAGCGCAGATCTGTTAACCGGGCAAAGCACCTCCACAGTGTCGAGAAGAAAAGCTCTTTAAAAGGCCCGTACTACACTATTCTCTGATCTATGCTAGAATGTTGTTTCCTTGTCACAAACACACCTGGCATTGTGTTTTGTTTAATTTACATGTCAGGTGGTAATACACAAAGTACTCCACTGTGTTTTGAAGCTCCACAGACCTTCACTAGAATCATTTGGAAGGTTCCAGATCTAGAATTGCCTACTGAACAAAAGGCAAAAGGAGTTATTAACTTGAAAACAACCGCTTCGTGACATCACAAGGTGGGACAGAGCATTTTGAGGTTGGGAGATGTAGAGGTAACATTATATGGCTTCAAGTTTGCATAATTTGACTCTTGTGTCTTGTGTAATGCCTTTTCACAAACAAACCCGGAGTTGTGTTTTGTTTTCATTTATTATTATCCTTTATTTATTCCGGAGCAGTGGGCAGCACATGCAGGCGCCCGGGGACCCTTCTCCATGATCTTATTGCTAGGATGCCTATGGAGCATGTTTTTGTTTGTTTTGTTTTGATTGATTCGTATTTATTTCGAGTTTGTGCCAAGACAGAAACAATAATCCTATACATCAGACCTGGGCATTGTACAGCTCCCAGGCCACATACGGCCCTTTGGTTGACTCTGACTAGCCCCTTTAAGCTCATTTGAAATTATAAAATAAACATAATTTATAATTTTACCTCATGTATGGACTAAAGCTGCAGTGCTTTTATTTTAAATGCAATTTTTTGTAAGGCAACCTCACTTTTTCATTGCTTAGTCATAACATATACTTTTATAGTGCTTCAAAACAATGCTATGTACTGGTAAAAGGAGAAATTCAATTTGTCAACTGGACAAAGTTTATTTGGTCGAAGACGTTTCGCAGCTCATCCAACGTCTTCGACCAAATAAACTTTGTCCAGTTGACAAATTGAATTTCTCCTTTTACCATGGATTCTACCTGGACGACTGAGGGATTCTTCACAATGCTATGTACTGCTTTTTATAAAGAAATAGAAATAATATTATGCAGTATTGAGTTAAGCATTTTGGCCTGGCGCTCCACAATATTTCGTTTTCATGTGACCCCATGGAAAAAAGAACTGCCCCTGATATGCTGTGGATGGAAATTAGCACTGTGCTAAATCCGGCATATTTACGTGGGTTTGTGTGATCTTATACAGATTGTGCATTCATTAATATGCATTGTCCCTTCCAAATAAACAAATAAATAAAATGATATACATACTGTATTACACTCAACAAAAATATAAACGCAACACTTTTGTTTTTGCTCCCATTTTTCATGAGATGGATCCAAAGATCCAAAATTCACTCCAGATACACAACACTACCATTTCTCTCAAACATTGTTCACAAATCTGTCCAAATGTGTGACAGCGAGCACCTCTGCCCCGCCGAGACAATCCACCCCACCTCACAGGTGCGCCACATCAAGATGCCGATCCGACATCATGACCAGTGCACAGGTGCGCCCCAGACTGCCCACAATAAAAGTCCACCCCGAAATGTGCATTTTTTTTGCTTTATTGGGGGTCTGGGGACTCAGAACCAGTCAGTATCTGGTGTGACCACCATTTGCCTCATGCAGTCAACACATCTTCTTTGCATAGAGTTTATCAGATTGTCAGTTGTGGCCTGTGGAATGTTGGTCCACTCCTCTTCAAAGGCTGTTATGGACGAAGAACACAGGTGCATTTTATTGATGGCATTTTGAATGCACAGAGATACCGTGATGAGATCCTGAGGCCCATTGTTGTGCCATACATCCATGAACATCACCTCATGTTTCAGCAAGATAATGCACGGCCCCATGTTGCAAGGATCTGTACACAATTCTTGGAAGCTGAAAATGTCCCAGTTCTTGCATGGCCAGCATACTCACCGGACATGTCACCCATTGAGCATGTTTGGGATGTGCTTGACCGGCGTATACGACAGCGTGTACCAGCTCCCACTAATATCCAGCAACTTCGCACAGCCATTGAAGAGGAGTGGACCAACATTCCACAGGCCACAATTGACAATCTGATAAACTCTATGTGAAGAAGATGTGTTGCACTGCATGAGGCAAATGGTGGTCACACCAGATACTGACTGGTTCTGAGTCCCCAGACCCCCAATAAAGAAAAAAAAAAAGCGGGGTGGCCTTTTATTGTGGGCAGTCTGGGGCGCACCTGTGCACTGGTCATGATGTCGGATCGGCATCTTGATGTGGCGCACCTGTGAGGTGGGGTGGATTGTCTCGGCGGGGCAGAGGTGCTCGCTGTCACACATTTGGACAGATTTGTGAACAATGTTTGAGAGAAATGGTAGTGTTGTGTATCTGGAGTGAATTTTGGATCTTTGGGTCCATCTCAGGAAAAATGGGAGCAAAAACAAAAGTGTTGCGTTTATATTTTTGTTGAGTATATATATACATTGTAAACAACAGATGGGTTGATGGGGGAAACCAGAGTGCCCGGAGGAAACCCACCCAGACATGGGAAGAACATGCAAACTCCACACAGAAAGGCCCGTGCAACCCGGGGATCGAACCCGGAACCTTCTTGCTGTGAGGCGTGAGTGCTAGCCACTTGTGTTTTTACACCTTGTTAATATACTATACACTAGAATCATTTGGATAATTTCAGTTATGGAACTGCCCATCTCTCCTGAAATAAAAGGTAAAAAGCTGCTCACATGAAAACTACCACTTCATGACATCACAAGGTGGAACAGAGCATTTTGAGCTTTGGAGATTTCGATAGATTAATAATAAAGGACTACTCAAATGTGTGTGAATGAAACAAAACAGCTCTGGGCATGTTTTTAAGGAGGTAACCATATTCTAACACCTCCACTAGAATGATTTAGGCTACATCCACATGGCAACGCTCCAGGATTTTTTTTTTTATGCAGGTTGAAAAAAATTCACGTCCACACACGTGTCGGATCAGTAAATATTCACGTCCAGAATGATGTAATACATATGCCACACCGATATGTGGCGCTGTAAACAGGAAACAGCCAGAGCCACCGGAAACGCAATACTACAAAGAGCGCATGTGCATAAAGTCCTTTCTCTTCTGGTCACGTGATGATGACGGCATCGCGACATCATCGTTTATCAAAAGCTGCGCTTTGCTCGTCCACACAACAACGCGACCCCCGGCGTTCTCAGATTTCTCCACTCTAAAACCCGTTTTCAAACTCCGGCGCCGTGTGGACGAAAGGCCAAAACGAATAAAAACTTCTCCCTTTCCACCAAAAAACGTTGTTGTGTGGACGGGCCCTTAGATAATTTCAGCTCTACTGAAATAAAAGTAAAAAGGTAACTGTTAAAACTACCACTTCATGACATCACATTGTGGAACAGAGCATTTTGAGCTTTGGAGATGTAGACTAATAATAAAGGATTACTCAAACATGAAAGAATGAAACAAAACACAACTCTGGGTACGTGTTAGAAGAGGTAATAATCAAACATGGCTCGAAATGTGCGTAATATAGGACCTTTAAATTAAAATGCCATATAAAATGAGCAACAAGTAACTTTTTATGAAATTATGAAAATGAAATCCTTTGCCTGAGTCTAGATTGGATTAGGAGCTTATGTTGTCTATGAGTGACCTCTGTGGGGGAAACAGGAGGTTATGGCTCCTGAGGATTCACTCTAAAACCCATTAGCTCAGTTATCAAAGAGATTATTGTTATTGTAGGAATATTTCATAATTCCAAAAGATGAAAAGTGCAACAGTGTTTGGGCTGGAATGATCTGCACAGTGGGACCTGTATAATCTATTCCCATTATTCTTGCTTGTTTAGTGTTGAGGTGTGTGTGTGCTTTTACAAACACGTTAAGAGTTAATCCGTTTTATTTGTGAAACAACAGAGATCTTGTGAGTCAGTCTGATCCAATTAAAGTCGAACGGAGACAAGTTAATCATCTACCATCACCGCCTCGGCACCCTGCTCGCTTAACCACGCAAACTAAAACAGCTAAAGAGGAGGAAGTAGCAGAGTTAAATACAAAACTTACTGTAAAATAGTTTCCATTCTGATCCAGACCACAGAAAGTGAAAATCTTGAGACTATCACGTGTCTCTCAAACGCTGAAGACATCCAAAATTCTCAGTCATTCTGAACAAAATATATAACTTGTGCAGATGTTTTTATCTCGAGTGGACCGTGCAGCTCTATGATTGGTTAATCCACTTGTCAATCACACCGGCTGACATTAAGGAGACAGGATACGGCTCCAGATCCACTCGTCTTTGTTACATTTTTTTCAAAGTGTGTGCTTTTGGCTGATCAGGTAAGTAAACATATATAGGAGTGTGTTTAATCATAATTATTTACTCAACATAAAACATAGGTATGATTTGTATTTTTTTATTTTTATGATTCTATTTGATTAGCAGATATTTAAAGGTGCACTATGTATTTTCTGCTGGATCTGCCCCCCTGGTGTTTCCATGGAGATGTTATTGGATCACCTGAAATATTCCAATTCAGGATTCAGTTTAATTTATTTTTGCCTCCTCACAGGACTTCACAATATTGATTAAACGTACAGCTCTTGAAAAAATAAGAGACCACTGCAAAATTATCAGTTTTTTCTGATTTTACTACTTATAGGTATGTGTTTGGGCAAAAGGAACATTTTTGTTTGAGTCTATAAACTACTGACAACATTTTTCCCCCAAATTCCAAATAAAATGTTATCATTTAGAGCATTTATTTGCAGAAAATGACAAAATAACCAAAAAGATACATGAAACAAGATCAAATTCATTTTAAAACAACATAATTCTAATGTTCACACTTAAGAAGAGTTCAGAAATCAACATTTGGTGCAATAACCCTTATTTTTAATCACAGCTTTCATGCGTCTTGGCATGCTCTCCACAAGTCTTTCACATTGTTCTTGGGTGACTTTATTCCACTCCTGGTGCAAGAACTGAAGTAGCTCAGCTTTGTGTTTGTGTTGGAATTCAACAGACACTGGAATGGAATGGCTGTAATACATGTAGAAATGCTGATTTCACAAAAAAATGCAGTGTTTTTTTTTTCCAGAGCTGTATTTTAAGATTAAAAAAACAAACAAAAAAAAACCTGTTGGATGCATGCACTACACCTTTAAAGCAACAAAGTAGTGACAAGTGCTGCTAATGAGAGGAATACATCTGAAAGTTGTGCAGGAGTTAAATACAAACTGTTTGAAATGAGCCGGTGACCTCAGGGTGGGTTCAGAGGTCAGGGGTCGCGGGGGGAGCAGGGTAAATGACACGTTCACCTGGAGGCGACAGGAAGTGATGAGATGGTCCTGGACTGTGACGTCATTGGAAAAACCTGTTACAGATGAGATATTATTATTATTATTAGAATTGGAGGACATTTTGGCTTTAAAATTCTTGAAAAATAAACCTTCACTTTTCTGATTTTCTGCTACATATTCATCAATAATAGGTAATAAACTATCAAATGCTTGATTAGCTCAGCTTACGGTCAATGGTAAAATTTTTATTATATGATTTATATGGTTTATTTATTTATTTGCTCTAATCACAGTAACAGGGTTGCAGGTAACAGGGTTGCAAAATCTGCACTAATGTTCGCTTTATCTCAGGAGTAGAAGCTAGCTGTTTAGCTAGCTGTTATTATTAATCAAGAGGAAAAACTTATTTATGCAAATACGTAAAGGAAAAAAATTATAATTTTGTCTTATTCTGATCATTTGCATAACAGGGTTGCATGAGGTAGAGTGAGACATTCAACCATGGCTAACTGTTTTATAAAAATATGAAAAATAGAAGAGAAGACAAACCTTTGCTCTACCCATTCTTTTGGAAAACTTCTTGATGATGTCAAGTCCAGGGGATCATGTGGTTCACTGTTTTCTTCTTCTTCAACCAGGCTGAAAATGTTCTGGTAACAGGGTTGTGTGCATGTTGTGGGACACATGTTCCATGAATAATAATTATTATTTGAAATATTATGCCTATTAAAACAAATGTTTCCACGGTTACAAGAGATGGCAATGAAACAAATTATAGAAAAAACAAGAAATTTCAATTCAATTTTAACTGTTTTATTTGAGATTCAATTTGGCCATTAGAGGGGTGGGACGAGAGGAAAATTGCATTTTGGGGGGTACTCCAGACTTATTTGGTATTTAAAAAACTATTTTCAAGCATTCTTTTCTCTTAGTTTTTTTTAGATTTGGTCTCAGGACAAGTAAATTCACTCAGAAACTGTATGTTTTAGTATTTTGTATGTGGATTATTTAATATTTGATGGGTGGGATGTAAAATGTCCTCCTATTCTGGAATGACCCATTATTATTATTATTATTATTATTATTATTATTATTATTATTATTATTATTATTATTATTGTTATTGTTATTGTTATTGTTATTGTTATTGTTATATTTGTTGCAATAAGTTCAGTTCAGACTAATTAACTTTTGCCATGTGTTTTAGAGTCTGTATGTTCCAGAAAACAATTATTGATTATTAAAGAAGACCTGCTTGATTGTGCTTGTGTCTGCTATCTAGTTATAATCTATGACACCCGTGGATCATTATGTTATAATTTGTACATTTTAAATTGCAATATAAAAAGAATTGTAAAAGAAAGCTCATTATGTTAAATTACAAGTGGGGGTGGGATTAAAAAAGTTTTCTTCTTCCCAATCCCTTTTGGGCAAATGTAAAAAATTTAATAAAATAATGATGAAAAAAAAATTAAATATTCTTCTAAAATGACTGAATAAAAGAAACAACAAAGACTCAGAACTTTAGACGGAGAGCTGTAGATCGTGCTAGCTCTTCTCTTTTTTGTTGTAGCTCATGTTAGCGGATTGGTTTTGCTGTTCTAAAAGCAGATTTTTCTTCATTTGTACCAAAATGACTACGTGATAATGTCAAATCCTATACATATCATTGATTAAGAAAATAAAATAGGAGAAGTAGGTACAGAGAAGCGAGTGTATGACGGTGACAGACGAGCAATAAAAATGAGTAATTAAAGATTGCTCAAACATGCATGAATCACTCCAAATACTTCTTCGAGAGGGTAACTGAGAATGGGAAACAACTATAACATGGTTAAAGTTTCTGAAAAGTTGATGTTGCATAATAGTTCTGCTTTAAATTAGTCTATTTAAACTTCCTGTTTGCACTATATCAACCATGTTTGCACACCGTTTTACTACTGACAGTTGCACATAAAATAATGTTGCACATTATCTGTAAATATTTACATAGCACCAGCCCATGTTTTTCATATTGTATATTCTGTAAAGATTGTTTCTATTCAATGTTTCTATGTTTAATTTTTTGCATGTTCTTGGCATCCAGTATGGGCAGCAAAGAAAGAACTGTGCATATGACAATAAAAGCTTTGAATCTTGAATCTTTGAACAATTATTTTAGTAGATTAGTAGTCACAAATATTCTAATACATTTTTGCAGCCCTAATCCACATGTGAAAATGCGCCGGTAACATGACATTATTTTCCATCCTTAGAGGAGGTGGGTTTGTGTTGGTAGAGGTAACAGCGCTGACCTGCTTCTTTTTACTGACCCTAACCTCGTGCCTCGGTCTCAGCCCCGTAGGTTTAAACAGGATTGATGGGCGGCATTCCTTGATTTTCACCCTGCCCTCCCTCACGTATAATGACATTATCAATTAGCCCCCATTAATTTAGCCAAAACAAATAACCTCTCTGCACACCTCCTGCACCATGTGGAGGTGATTTCCTGCCTGTTTGTCAGTGGCCAGGGTTTGGTTGATGTTTTGGGCAGAGGAGCAGTGGCACGCTGAGGTCAGACCTGCCTCTCCTCCTACGAATGTTTCCTCTTTAAGATTTATCCAGCGACCAGTGTTAACTCAAAGCTCCAGCCATGTAAAGAGCTGAGAGTGGATGTGAACAATGGATTTATAGACCCAAGTTTGTATCATGTTCTTTAAACAGGCAGGACTTGGAAAGTAACTACAGAGATCACAAAGCAGTGTAGAGCTGAACCCGAGCCTGGATAAACACAGAGATGGATTAGGAAAGGCATCTGACTTAAATCATTACACTCTTACATGCAGTGAATTTCATATGGTAAACCCAAAAGTAGTGGAAACTTGCAATGTTATTCACTGACAAAGCCTCTATGAATGTGTCCAAGGTCAAAGGTTGGCAGTTGGAGAAACGATTAGCATGCTATTACTGAGTGGCCAGCACTCAAGAAAGTTCCACGAACCCCAAGTTACCCGGGCCTTTCTGTGCAGAGTTTGCATGTTCTCTCTGTCTGGTTGGGTTTCCTCATGGGCATCCCGGTTTCCCCCATTAACCCAAAGCGTCCATCATAGGTCCAATCCTCCAGCTAAGGTTGTCCTGACCAAGGCTGCGTCCCATTACTCTCTCTTAACCCTTCCCCTTCCCCTACGCCTTTATCTATGTCTTTGTCTTGCCCCTCAATATCGAGCTGAGAGGGCTCGGGGTACGAATGTTCCCCTAAGAAATGGGACACCACTCGATTACCCAGACCCCCCAGGATTTCACGGGCATTTTTTGTGATTGTTGCGGGCTAAAATGCCTGAATTTGCGTGAGCTTTTCCAAAAAGTTGCGATGAAAGTTGCGGTGCTTTTAAGGTTTTTGTTGCGATTTTGTTGCGGGAGGAAGTGAAAGTTGCGATAAATAGTTGCGATTTTCCCTTTTTGTAATTAAAATTGAGTAATATTTTGAATACTGAGTTATTACTGACAAAGAATAATACAAGGACACAGAGATCACAGATATGGTCCTAAAACAACCTTACCAACATCGAAAATAAATTACTACTAGGAGGGGAACTGTTTCGCCCGGTCTTTTGCTGTTATTTTAGTGGGCAAATGGCCGCAGACATGTTTCTTTGCCATTAGAAGCCGTGTCCCAATTCCCAGAGCGCGCGGCTCGGAGCGTGGCCCGAAGGGCATGTGCGTCACATTTTGACAGTACACCGGCGCGACGACTGCTGTCCCACTTCTTTTTTGTCCCATGCGCAGTTAACACGCGGTCCGAAGACCGCAGTCGTTAAGCGGTCCGCGGACTGCAGTCGGGGCTGAGCAAGTGTGCACCTCCTTGACTGCAGTCTGAGCCCCCTTCGGGCTGCGCTCCGAGCTGTGCGCTCTGGGAACTGGGACACGGCCGCAGTTTCGTTTCGTCACACGGAAGTAAGGCAGAAGGAAGTTGGTTGGCGTTCAATACGTCGCCGATTATTGGTCAAAATGAGTAAAAATTGCGGGAAAGTTGCAATGATTGGTCAAAATTGCAACACCGCCCTGAATTCACGGGGATTGGCTGAAGTTGCGTTGAAGTTGCAAATCGCAACATCGCGAATTCCTGGAGGGTCTGATTACCGTTTGCATCACCATCCCTTGCCTCTACCTGGCTGCTACGTCTACAGAGGCGACAACAGTTGACGCAAACAAACGGAAACAAATGTCAAGGATTATCGGGTACCTCAGCTCGACAAAAAAACTAGCTTTTTTATAGATGAAAGTTCGATGAAAAGTATAACGTCGGCTAAACAGACATTACTACAATTAAAACTGCAACAACAGTTCACTAAAAGTAACGTAGAACATAAGCGTCATAATTGTAAACCTGCTAAACTGTTAATCGATAATTACAACAGCTGAAAATACATTTATGAGACTCCTTGGCTGGTCGATGTGACGCTGCCATCCTGATCCCAAAACCTGCCTGAGCTTGTAGGTGTACCCCTTCGTTCCAAGTCTGGTCGAGAACTTATTTCGTTTCAAGGGGTATGTAGCCCTCGGTCGTGGCCCGAGTCCTTGATCAAAATTAGAATCGGGACACCCCTTGCCCTCACATGAACACGCAAAACCAAGAGGTAGGGGTAAGACGAAGGGGTAAGACAGAGAAATGGTATGCAGCCCAAATCTAGCTCAAGATGCCTCCCGGGTGTTGACGGTTGGGTCAAATGCAGAGGACAAATTTCCCTATGTGCTAAAAATGTTTGTTTGTCTGTTTGTTTTTCTCAGTGCCATTATTTTGAATAGGACCACTTTCAGGATCCAGAGCGCTATCACCAAACAGTATCAGCTAAACTCTTTTAAGTTTATCTGCCAGTGAAATTAAAGAGCTGATTTAAGTCACGACACAATCTTAATCTAGCCCGCTGTGTTGTCTTGATAGTGGTGCATGCTGGGGTCATGTGATTGCTTCCTCTGGCTTTTCCTATTTGCTCTAGACTGAAGGGGATAAATCTGCAGCCTGTAATTTGTGAAGAGAAACCGTGGAGCCTGAAGCGTGTTAATGCGGACATATTGAAGTCCAGGGCCTGGTTAGGATACAGCTGCTATGAGGGCGCAGATAAGAAGAGGAATGCATGAGACAGTCAGGACAACTTCCAGAGCAGTGGTACCTCTCAACAATCCAACCTGATCTTACTTTTATGCCTGATGCCCTTCCTGTTATCAGTCATGAACATATTGAAAGGGCAGTATGGTGAAGTGTCTTGCTCAAAGAAACAATGCCAGTATGCGATTGATCGTCACATCGTGAACTTAATGGTGCCAGTGAACCAGCAAACCTTGGATTCAAAGAAGTGTGATGTATCCATAATAGTACAGCATTTACGCAGAAGATCCCTACATGGTTGGAGATGTTGGATTCAAGTTGGTGCCTCTGCTCACACAAGTTTAACTCAGCTGTGAAGAACATGGCATGCTGGGTAATTAAATCAGCAACAGTGAAGGGGAAGTAGTGAGCAGGAATCAAACCCTGGTCTTTAATGGGCAAGTCCATGTTTGTGATTTTTCCCAAGTATTTGAGCAAAATTTCTCTTGCCCCAGTACAGATAATACAGCTCTGGAAAAAAATAAGAGACCACTGCATTTTTATTATTTTTATTTTTTTCTGAAATCAGTATCAGCATCTCTACATGTATTACAGCCATTCCATTCCAGCGTCTGTTGAATTCCAACACAAACACAAAGCTGAGCTACTTCAGTTCTTGCACCAGGAGTGTCACCCAGGAGGAAGTCACCCAAGAACAATGTGAAAGACTTGTGGAGATCATGCCAAGACGCATGAAAGCTGTGATTAAAAATAAGGGTTATTGCACCAAATATTGATTTCTGAACTCTTCTTAAGTGTAAACATTAGTATTATGTTGTTTTAAAATGAGTTTGATCTTGTTTCTTTGCATTGTTTGAGGTCTGAAAACATGTATTTATTTTGACCATTTGTCATTTTCTCCAAATAAATGCTCTAAACCAGGGGTGGGCAATTTTTTTTCCCCAGGGGCCAAATGAGAAGCAGAAAATATTGTGGAGGGCTGAGCCAAAAGTTTGAAGTCTACTCACATTAACCCCACAATGCTTTCTGAGTTTAAATTTCTTAACTTTGTATTAAGACACCACAATGTGTTTATTTGCCAAATAATATAATACAAGATATGTCACAACACTTTTGTCCAACTGCCAAACTGTGTAGAAAAAAAGTCAAAGTTAGCATGTTTTAGTGTTTTTTTCTTGATCATTGAAAGAAATCTCGCCTCTGTTGAGCTTTAACAAGTGCATCAAAGTCAGGTTGCATGTTTGAGGTGGAGATGTGAAGCACGTCCGACAAATGATCATCAGTACAAATGCATCAGTACAAATGCATCATGTACAATTTTGAAAGTAGGTTTTATTTTCTTAATTCCAAGCAACCTTTCGCGGGCCGGTTGGCTCGTGGGCCGTATTTGGCCCCCGGGCCTTGAAATGCCCGGGTCTGCTCTAAACGATAATATTTTATTTGGAATTTGGGGGAAATGTTGTCAGTAGTTTATAGACTCAAATATAAACAAAATGTTTCTTTTGCCCAAACACATACCTATAAGTAGTAAAATCAGAAAAACTGATAATTTTGCAGTGGTCTCTTATTTTTTTCCAGAGCTGTATTCATAAGCAGCTCATGAGGTCCTTCAGTTAGTCCGCTGTGTAGTGTCATTCATTATAAAGCGTTTTCTTATGCAGGAATCAGGAAGTGCACGGTTGGCATTGTTGTTCTTTGCATTAACATGAAAGCAAAACTCTGCTCTGGCCTCTAAATGTTGTGAAAATCGCTTATAAACTTATCACTGTGGATAATTAAAATGCTCAGAAACTATAAGGTAAGTAAGAAATAACTGGACTATTGCAAACATGTTTTGAAGACAGTAAAACCAAATATGTTGTGTGAAGTGAAGTGAATGTTATTAAAATACTAAATAAATAATGTCTTAATGTCCTACGCCAAAAGCAGATAGTTCCAGCACTTTAAGATCATAAATAGTGAAGAACAGAGCTGTCATGACCAGTCCTTTATACGAGGGTGTATTACTCACAGAGGCATTAGGGCATTGATGGAGCAGCCTCTGGCCTGTCTGGTCCCTCACATCTCCACAGCTGTGTGCTCCCAGGGACTCGGCTCTGATTTATGCCCAGGACCTGCCTCTGACCTGGGCCGCTGCTGCAGGAAGCCCCCCCCTCTCGGCAGTCAGTTTTCTGGAGCTCAGAAACAGAGGTGGAGATGGGAGTGGGTCTTTGTCAACAGGTGTAAATAATATGGGGGTGATGCTTGTCTTTTAATATGGGGTTATTAGTTAGAACTCATGCGTGATGCTGTGTCCTCGAGCAAGAAACTTTACCTCACCTTTGTATAAATGTGTTGTGTGATTGTTCGGTGATGGTCTGTGAGTTTAATGGCACAGATTGGCAGCCACATCACTCCCTTTTAGCCCCAGGACAGCTCTGGCTATCTTACCACCACAAAACACATTACTGAAACCACTATGTGCATCTAATATGAACCCTTTCAACTAATAATGAAACAGATCACAAAGTATAGGGATGTCTGCTCGTGTAATGATCAGTTTCCATTACTTTAGTTGGGACAGTTGTAGTTGTTTTATGATGTACAGTGCGCTCCACCTTCACCACTCTCTCATGATCACGTTTTGAGCCAGACTCAGCGGGTGTATGTGAGATCAGCAGGCCTAAAACAGCCAAACATCTAGAATCAGATGGAGTTTAATGAAAAAGAGAAATCCACTTGTGCTGAAGTTGTTGAAGTGTTAAAGTTAAATTGTGAGTGATGGAAGCTGAGATCAGGTGTGTGCTAACGTGGCCTGTAAAGGCCCGCCGTAAGCCTCTCTGCTGTGCAGGATAAGCACAGGGAAATCTAGAAACAAATCGCGTGGATTATAGTGAGGCAGTGTCTCGGCGCTGAGACCTCTATCACACATAAGGCTTCTGTCAAGGCTGCTGACCCTCGCCGTACAAATGCGAAATACGTCATTTGCAAATATGCTTGTATTCCATGATAGAATATAATTGTACAAATAAAATGAGATTATCCCAGTAGTCCTCAACAAACAGGCGTGCGGCTCTATGGGGGATTGGAAAAGGCTGATCATTTGTGAAAAAAGAGAAATCCTGCGGTGTGGAAGCATGTACTCAACCCTGGGTCCAGGTTATTTTGAGGGGAGCCAATCTTTGATCAGCCAAGCTGAAATGGCTCAGATAAGTGCAGTACATCTCACGGCGGGACTGCTCCTCTCTCATATTGCTATTTCCTCCTGGTTTCTCAAGAGCAGTAAATAGCTGCCCCCCTCCCCCCTCCTTTATCTGCTCCCCACTTTCTTCTGCAGATCTCTGTCACGTTAATCCACACAGTCTGCCGCTGGTTAACAAGGAAATCCTGTGTCAATTATCACCAAGCGCTTCCTGCTGGGCGAGCAGTGGGGCTCAGAGGGCTGGAGAGCTTCACACCACAGAGGAGCACAGCCCTAATTAAATGGTCCTCATGTCCTGCTGTGGTACTGGCCCAGTGACAGCTCCACCGCTGCTCCATCACCTCCTCCAGCTGATCTCTGTTGTGATAGGGCCAGAGCGCGGTGCTTAGGGTGCCCTGAGGAGACCAGATTGTGATCCAAGAGTCCAAATGAAGTCCCTTCCAAGACGCCCAGGTTTGTCCACAGAAATGAGGGATAAACTCTTTTTGAAATGTGCGTAATGACACTGTAATGGCCTGTTACCGCAGCAGCAGATTTATGTAATTCTGTGAGAATCAGATCTGAGCTGTGAACGCTTTGTGCCACATTTCAGACTGCTCCAAAAACACTCATTAAAATTCAGGTTGCATAAAAGTGTCCGCGCGGCGTCGTTTGCACACTGTGAGTGAGGCCAGCGCATTAAGATTTGATACGGCACATTTTTATCTCCATTCTCCAAACCCACATTTTTGGTGCGAAATGGGCTATTTGAAGCACCAAATATGCACCACTCAAAATGACAATTCCCAGAGCACTTGAAGACGAGGTCTGTGGAGGGTTCAGGCCGCTCTGTATCAGCCTGCAGCATCGTATGAGGTCAGCAAACAGAGCCGTGGAGCCGTCCTCTCCTCTTCAGCCACACTTCACGTATCTCATAATGTCAGATTAAGCTGTCACCCACAGTCACTCTGTGTTCATTTAAAAGTTTAGCTTCTAAAACCTCCACTGAATTATCATTTCAAATACGACGTGTGTGAATCGAGAAGAGGGACCTGGGACTGTGTGGCTGGGGAAGGATTGATATGACGTTATTAAGGAAAGAGGTCAGAGGAATAAATAACTCATCCAGCCTTCTGGCTAATTCTGGCTTTTTTAACCGTGTAATCATGTGTTTTATGAAATTGCACAGTCCCCTTTTAAATAAACTGAAGCTAATTTTGGGGTACATTTAGTATTTCACTTCAACGTTATGACAGCATCACAACAACTGAACTTTGGAGAACATGAGAAGATATGTTCAAGACATAGGAAATGCTTTTAAAACTGTTATAATTTCATAATTTCAACACAACCTGATGTAAAAATTATTCAGTATACAGTACAGAATACATTACAAAATACATTTTAATTTGGGTATTCATTATTCTGAAAGTAAATACCTTTTACATTTACAAGTATTTTCCCATCACTGCATCTGTATGATCATTGCATAGTTTTAATTTACATTTTAACTATTTCGGAAATTGAGAAGTAAAAAAAACAAAAAAACAAAAAACAGTTTAAATAATCACCATATGAGACTTTCTTGCAGTACACGTTGTAAAAGATGCTCATACTTGTCCAAAAGTAAGTATAGACTATCAATAAAAATAAAGGTGCTCTATGTAACTTTTCTGATGGAGGCTCCACCACATGCTTGCCCCATGGGGATGTTATTGCTTCGCTTTGAATGTTCCACAATACGGCATTAAACGTGTGCACTGATCTGACATGCAACTTGGGCTGGCCACATCACCTGCTTATGTCTATGGAATTAGATCAATTTAATGCCATACTGTGAAACATTATTGGCAGAGCAAAAATAAGACTTCTGCATTTTTACATCAGTATTAATATGGCAAACATAACTCCAACTGTCACAAATTTGAATGTAAAGGCGTTACAAAAAATCAGAGCTCAAACGGGCGATTTTGAACAAGGCACCTTATTGACGTCAGATCGAAAAAAGAAATGCAAATGCAGTTCCACCCCCGTCTGTCTGTACTCAGCGTCTCTGTAAATCACGCCCAGAGAGTTTGGACTGTGAATGCGCTAGGCAATGCGAAATGCGTTTTTTTATTTGCCTGGAGGCACGTCCGAGTGTTTCTAGGCTCGGAAGTCCTTTATCTGAGCCTCTGGACCTTTGAACAGCAGTGGTTTAATTTTATTTTATGTGGAAATGTGTTTATTTTTCAATGGAACGCTTCAAATCTCTCCCCCCGTGCAAAAACAAGGAAATGGATCAGCTGTGAGCTACAGCGGAGAGCGGAGCGTTTGGGCACGCCCCCACCCTCTACTATTGGCCAGCTCTTTTCTCCTCATTTGCATTCAAGCAACAACGCCCATTATAGACTGTTCAGAGTGAGAAAAATTACTCTTTCTCAGCTTATCTCTGTTTCTCATGCACTGAGTGTTGATTTTGAAGAAGGATTCATTTACAGTATTAAGGAACCATTAAGGAGCCATATAAAAGCATCAAGAAGTACCATGTCATGGGACCTTTAAGTGTAAACATTAGTATTATGTTGTTTTGATCTTATTTCTTTGCATTGTTTGAGGTCTGAAAACATGTAGCTTTTTTGTTATTTTGACCATTTGACATTTTCTGCAAATAAATGTTCTAAACGATAATATTTTTATTTGGAATTTGGAGGAAATGTTGTCAGTAGTTTATAGACTCAAACAAAAATGTTCCTTTTGCCCAAACACATACCTATAAGTAGTAAAATCAGAAAAACTGATAATTTTGCAGTGGTCTCTTAGTTCTTTCCAGAGCTGTATAAATATTATAATAATAAATACATATGATAATTACTGAACACTTGGCAACTCCAATTTTAGTGAATGGAACAATAATAATAAAATAGAAGACACAGTTTTGTGTGTTAGCTTTGGTGTTGTTGCAAATCTGGCCTGGAGACAAACAGGTGCCCTATGTCTACTTGAAAAATGACAGTGCACAGTTAAGGTTAAGCTAATTTCTCCACTGACATTGGCTCTGCGGGTGCTTTTGAGGTAGCCACGATGGACAAGTACGACTGACATGTTTGTTACTGCAAAAGTGAACACTCTGCAAGCTGTACAAGAACTTTAATGTACAGTTTCATCTGCAGACTGAACAAATGAGACAATTGAATAATAATGGCACTCGCAAATTTGAGACTCAGTGCAATACGATGTCAGTCCATTATGTGGAGACACTGGTATGTTTTTTGTTTTGTATTGTCGGTGACCATGAGTCTGTAATAAAGATGATTGATTAATAAGCAGCTTCCACTCTTTGGCCACTGCAGTGTTGGTTGGTCCAGCCTAGCCCAGGACCCCCTCTCCCTCTTCCTCACGCTTTAGCTCCTGTCCACCTTTAAATTTCCATACGCAGAGAAAGAGGCCGGCGAAAATCCAATTTACAAACCCGGCGACATCATCTGTTTGGCCGTTTATCTCTGACACAGCACCCCTCGCTCCACTGTTGACAGTACATGATATCCCATTAATCTGCCTAATGAAAATTTAACCAGTGTTATAAACAAATAATTGGCCATTATCCTCTCCAAAGATCCCTCGGAATAAATTACTCAGGGCGGGTATTTCTGTCTCTCTGAAAGACCGGACTGGCCCCCTCCTCTCTTCACGTCCGATTGATGTTGCTTAAATGCGGGTTAGAGCAGCTCCAGCGTCGCGAGTGGGGCTAAGCTTGTGATTGACTTAATGAGACTCTTTGGGGTGCGTAAATGTTCCAAATTGCTCCGTCATTAGCCTGAGCTCGTCTGTGTTGGAGATAGCCCTGGTTGGATCTCCGGCTTGGGTCTCTCCTCCTGCACCCGTCCGCCTCCAATTACATTTTCATTTAGAGCAAGTCTCTGAAGTGCACACTTTTCATTACGCCAGTCGCCCCCTTTTCGTTTTTATCTAAATGGTGTGAAATGTCTCTTCATTTAGACCAATTAAAGTTGAAAAAGACGGCGCTGTAATGAATTATCATACAAATTATTTACTTATTATTGGCACAATCTGGGCTGCCGGCTCGCTCCGGCTCTCCGCTCGGTTATAGGCGAGTGGGGAAAAGCTGAGAGGAAGGCATGGTACAAGTGCACATTATAGACACTTTGAAATGGAAACTTTATTTAAATACTTCTGCTGAGGTGATGTGTCCTCTTACGTTTAAGTGAAGCCTCATTTTCACTCACGGCTGGTCTGATCCGGCACAGTTTGGTATGGTTCAGCTCAGAGAAAAGTGCTATTTCAATTCGAGTCTGCAGCTACGGGACTTAAGTTATGACATGTTGTAAAGTATTACAAGTACGATGGCAATATTATAGAAGTATATAGTTATAATAGTGGTGGCAGCAGTGGGAGTAACAGTAGTTGCAGTAGCCGTAGTAGTAGCAGTATCATAGAAATAGTGGTAGTCGTATGTTAGCTTTGGTGTAACATTTTGGCACCACTTATATATTTTCCACTGATTCACTGCAAGTGCACATTGTACACACTTGAAATGGAAACTTAATTGAAATAGTAGTGGTGCTTTTAGTAGTAATTGTAGTAGCAATTGAAGTAGTAGCAGTAAAAATAGTAATAGTAGTAGCAGTATGGCAGTAGTAGTAGTAGTATATTAGCAGTGGTAATAGCAGTAATAGCAGTATAGTAGCAGTAGTAGCAGCAGTATAGTAGTAGTAGTAGTAGTAGTAGTATAGTAGCAGTAGTAACAGTATAGTAGCAGTAGTATAGTAGTAGTAGTAGTATAGTAGCAGTATAGTTTTTCATTTTTCTCTGCCCGTGAAGGCAGTATCGCAGTAGTAGCAGTAGTAGTAGTAGTATAGTAGCAGTATAGTAGTAGTAGTAGTATAGTAGTAGTAGAAGTAGCAGTATAGTAGCAGTATGGTAGTAGTAGTAGTAGTAGTAGTAGTAGTAGTAATAGTAGTATAGTAGCAGTATAGTAGCAGTAGTAGCAGTATAGTAGTAGCAGTAGCAGCAGTATAGTAGTAGTAGCAGTAGGAGCAGTATAGTAGTATTATAGTAGTAGTAGTAGTAGTATAGTAGCAGTAGAAGTAGTATAGTAGCAGTATAGTAGTAGTAGTAGTAGTAGCAGCAGCAGTATAGTAGTAGTAGCAGTAGTAGCAGTATAGTAGTATTATAGTAGTAGTAGTAGTAGTATAGTAGCAGTAGAAGTAGTATAGTAGCAGTATAGCAGTAGCAGCAGTATAGCAGTAGCAGCAGTATAGCAGTAGCAGCAGTAGTAGTAGTATAGTAATAGTAGTAGTATAGTAATAGTAGTAGTATAGTAGTAGTAGTAGTATAGTAGCAGTATAGTAGTAGTAGTAGTAGCAGCAGCAGTATAGTAGTAGTAGTAGCAGTAGTAATAGTAGTATAGTAGCAGTATAGTAGCAGTAGTAGCAGTATAGTAGTAGTAGTAGCAGTATAGTAGTAGTAGTAGTAGCAGTATAGTAGTAGTAGTAGCAGTATAGTAGTAGTAGCAGCAGTAGTAGCAGTATAGTAGCAGTATAGTAGTAGTAGCAGTATAGTAGCAGTAGAAGTAGTATAGTAGCAGTATAGTAGTAGTAGTAGCAGTATAGTAGTAGTAGTAGTAGTAGCAATATAGTAGCAGTATAGTAGTAGTAGCAGTATAGTAGTAGTAGTAGTAGTAGTATAGTAGTAGTAGTAGCAGTATAGTAGTAGTAGTAGCAGTATAGTAGTAGTAGCAGTATAGTAGCAGTATAGTAGTAGTAGTAGCAGTATAGTAGTAGTAGTAGTAGCAGTATAGTAGCATTATAGTAGTAGTATGTTAGCTTTGGTGTAACATTTTGGCTTTACTTATACATGTATATTTGTATATTTTCCACTAATTCTACTAACAGAAGTTGTTATTTATATTATATATTTTAAAATGTGCATAATCTTAAGTATTTCATTGTAATGCCTAAAAGTATACATGACCTTTACTATTTCCAGGCTACCATGGTACATTAAAGCACATATGGACAGTAATATAGGAATAATATGGAGGAAACATGTCGAACAAAGCGCAGTGTATCACGTGCACAGCTCATTCCAGCAGATGTCTAAGCTCTTCTTAATTACGGACGGGCTTATGGTTTCAAATTAACGGCTTTAACTGAGGGAGTGGGACTTGTCTGGAGCTCAGTGTGGAGCAGCACACGTCAGCTCTGTCCTGGGGAACACAGAGGCCCCCATCCAGGAACAGTTATGGATCTTATAGGGTTCAACGTTTCAAATATAGCACCTTTTTTTTTTTTTTTTGCAATAAAACATGTATTTGTATAACTTACTGTATGTATGAGTTTAATATCATTCTGTGGAACATTCCTGACTAAGCAATAACATTATGGAGACAAGCAGGTGGAGGTGCCTTCTCCATAAAACATACAGAAGATTTTTCATTTTTCTCTGCCCGTAAAGGATTTAACAACTGAAAAGGGGAGTGGGGAGAGACATTCAGACATCAATCCCTAGGCACTGGCCTATAGGACAAATACAGCTCTGGAAACAAAAAAATAAATAAAATTATCAGTTTTTCTGATTTTACTACTTATAGGTATGTGTTTGGGCAAAAGGAACATTTTTGTTTGAGTCTATAAACTACTGACAACATTTCCCCCAAATTCAAAATAAAAATATTATCCAAATAACA
Source organism: Paratrypauchen microcephalus (assembly GCA_036785185.1). Classification (NCBI taxonomy): domain Eukaryota; kingdom Metazoa; phylum Chordata; class Actinopteri; order Gobiiformes; family Gobiidae; genus Paratrypauchen; species Paratrypauchen microcephalus. The sequence goes on from JAVJIX010000001.1 coordinate 3,422,767, forward strand.
AAAAAGGTCCATGTTTTCAGACCTCAAACAATGCAAAGAAACAAGATCAAATTCATTTTAAAACAACATAATACTAATGTTTACACTTAAGAAGAGTTCAGAAATCAATATTTGTGATTATTTTTAATCACAGCTTTCATGCGTCTTGGCATGCTCTCCACAAGTCTTTCACATTGTTCTTGGGTGACTTTATTCCACTCCTGGTGCAAGAACTGAAGTAGTTCAGCTTTGTGTTTGTGATGGAATTCTACAGACGCTGGAATGGAATGGCTGTAATACATGTAGAGATGCTGATTTCAGAAAAAAAAATGCAGTGGTAATGATATCAAGATTAAGCAGCACTCAGAAGGTTTACTGGAAATCTGGACACATAACAATTAGTTAAAGTTATGATTTGACAGATAAAAAAAGAAAACACCTTTATTTTTTTGATATAATGTTGAAAATATCTGAAACATTTGGATAGAATTCTCCCTAATGTGAAGTCATAAACAAACTCTTAATTTTCAACACATTTTTTGACTTTTCTTCCCAAATTGCTTCTTCTATAATTTATATTTACCCCGTCAAAATTAGAGAACCATCAAAACCTGCAATTTCAGTTACGTACATCACTCCAGTCTGTCCCTCCTCTCTTGCCTTATCCTCTCATATAAACAGTAAAAGAACATTGAAAAGATCATTAGATGAAGTCCAGATTTGTCACACTATATAAAAAAAAAACCCCGACTGTAACAAAAGAGAAAAACTTACAGAAGATCGTAATTATAAGACTCCTAATATGGATGAATTACTGTAGGTTTAGTACAAAATCTTTGGGGGAAAATTACCGCAGTGGGGTCGATTTCACAGGAGGTGTCAAAGCTGTTAAACTAACTGGCCTATAATCTTAAGTACTCCCGATTTGCGCTAATTGCTATGAAATGGCTCTGGTCTTTTTAAGGGGCTGCTACTGCTGCACCGGCTCTGCTCTGTGTCAACCTTATTCTATGTGACAGCCTGGAAATACTAAACACTAAATTGCAAGTAGGTTTCGCCCACCTTTGAGCTTAAGTCCCAGGTATAATGAAACCGCGATGGAATTCTGCGCGTAAAATCTCCTCTCTAGTCTCTCGGTTTCTTATCTACGCCAGAGAATACATGTGTTATTTGCTGTCATTATCAGAGCGTATATAAAGGCTGCAGATTTCCCTAGTGTAAAACAGGCTATTCTAAATATTATGACGGTAAATGGTTCAAAGAGAGCGAAGGGGACTGCTGTTTGGCAACGCTAACAGTGCCGCTACGACGCTGTGTCAAAACATTGAATATAACATGAAATATTTTGTAGACATCTGATTACGCCAGTCATAATTTATCTACTATGAGGACGGTGAAGGCTCAGAAGTGTCCTGGGATGTATTGCCACTTCCATAATAACCGCATATGGGCAGAAGCAGGCTATTTGCTTCTTCAAACGTCGGCTATCAGAGCTGCAGTCATTATGAGTAGCGGAGCGGGCTAATGCATGCTAATTGGTGCTTATACACTTGAGCCATTATCACATAAACAGGGCAGATGTGGCGATAATTAAGGCGCGCTAATATATCTGATTAGTACGAAATAACACATGTTTGAAAACGTGAACACTACCGGAGGAGTCTGTTTGGAAATGAGTGCAATTATGACATCGTATATAACAATTATCACGCTAATGGGGTCAGGTAGAGTAAAAAGGAATTTGTTTTGGTAGCCCGGTGATATAAAATTATCAATATAATCAGACGTCACAGAATTTAGGCGAGGTGTAGGTTTAATTCGCAATGTAAGCTGCTGTCCTTGAGCAAGACACTTCCTACAACACAGAGCTCGTTGTAACAAGTCATGAGCACTATGCAGCTTTTCTATAGGAAGGTACACCAGACGCTTGTGGAGACTATGTTCCACAGTATAGCATTAAACTTAGCTATATCCATGGAGACATCAGGTGCAACCAGACCAAGCTCCGGATCAGATCTGTGGAGAGGTGAATCCAGTCACAGTATGTTGCACAATAGATTGAACAGTTATAAGATAAATAAGTTAAATGCCATATTATGGAACATTGTATTTAAAGCAATACCATCTTCATGAGCAGGTGTCCTCCCTTTCTCCATAAAAGTTACATAGTGTGTCTTTAAATGATTAGACTTTTTTAGTCATTTAGATTAGTAATTAGTTTACCATTGTGAGAGATTTTAGCTTCAGTCTGGCTGCTCAGCTTTAGTGTTGTGATATGAGTTGTGACATGGTGTTTTACGTGTTGTGATATGAGTTGTGATATGAGTTGTGATATGTTGTTTTATGTGTTTGTTAGTGTTGTGATATGAGTTGTGATATGTTGTTTTATGTGTTGTTTTAATGTTGTGATATGAGTTATGATATGAGTTGTGATATGTTGTTTTATGTGTTGTTTTAATGTTGTGATATGAGTTATGATATGAGTTGTGATATGTTGTTTTATGTGTTGTTTTAGTGTTGTGATATGAGTCGTGATATGTTCTTTTATGTGTTGTTTTAGTGTTGTGATATGAGTTGTGATGTGTTGCTTTATGTGTTTTTTTAGTGTTGTGATTTGAGTTGTGATATGTTCTTTTATGTGTTTTTTTAGTGTTGTGATTTGAGTTGTGATATGTTCTTTTATGTGTTGTTTTAGTGTTGTGATATGATGTTGTTTTATGTGTTTTTTAGTGTTGTGATATGAGTTGTGATATGTTGTTTTATGTGTTGTTTTAATGTTGTGATATGAGTTGTGATATGTTATTTTATGTGTTTTTATGTGCGTTGTGATATGAGTTGTGATATGTTGTTTTAGTGTCGTTTTAATGTTGTGATATGAGTTGTTTTATGTGTTGTTTTAGTGTTGTGATATGAGTTGTGATATGTTGTTTTATGTGTTTTTAATGTTGTGATATGAGTTGTGATATGTTGTCTTAGTGTTATTTTAATGTCGTGATATGTCGTTTTATGTGTTTTTTGTGTGTGTTGTGATATGAGTTGTGATATGTTGTCTTAGTGTTATTTTAATGTTGTGATATGAGTTGTTTTATGTGTTGTTTTAGTGTTGTGATATGAGTTGTGATATGTTGTTTTATGTGTTTTTAATGTTGTGATATGAGTTGTGATATGTTGTCTTAATGTTATTTTAATGTCGTGATATGTCGTTTTATGTGTTTTTTGTGTGTGTTGTGATATGAGTTGTGATATGTTGTTTTATGACATTATATCACAAGCTAGCTAACATTGAAAATGAAACCCATATCACAACACTAAAACCACACATAAAACAACATATCACAACTCATAATCACAGGCTTCTGAAAATCTGTTTAAATTTATTTTGTGTGTGTGTGTGTGTGTGTGTGTGTGTGTGTTTTCTTGAGTTAAATGAATAATAATAAAATCAAGACACTGCTATTGTGGGCATTGTGTCACCATGGTAACTGCTGAACATTCTGACCGACACACTCCCAGTGTGATGTCACTGCAAAGTCAATCAATCAATTGTTTGTAATAAACTCAACTGTGCTTCACCTTAAAATAATTAAGATTCTCACTTTGTTCCAAATGTTCGGCATGTCACAAATATCTTGAACAGTTTTCAGAAATGTCCACAGAGATAAACTCATTTGGCATTAGACCTGATCACAACACTAAAACAACACATAAAACAACATATCACAACTCATATCACAACACTAAGAAACACATAAAACGACATATCACAACATTAAAATAACCCCAAAACAACACATCACAACTCATATCACGACATTAAAAACACATAAAACAACATATCACAACTCATATCACAACACTAAAACAACACAAAAAACAACATATCACAACTCATATCACAACACTAAAAAATGCATTTGAGATTTTATTGGTATATAAAGTCAGTTCTTTCTGGCCAGATTGTGTGAAAATAAAGATCAGATTAAAGTCTAACAAGCCACAGACAGAGCATGCCTACAGTTAGCATCACATCCCCAGGGAATGTTGATGGCTTCAGTTGCAATGCAAAGTATCAACAGAACATGATATTACTTTGTTCAATAACTATAAATGTATCGTTAGTACCTAAGTCATCCCAGTGAATCTAGACTTTTATAAGGCGTTTCATTTCCTCTGGTCTTTGTCACTTGTAGCTCACAGTGTAAAAAGAGTGGACAGGTTAAAAAAGTACTTCTGTAAGCTCCTGTATCTGCGGTAGCATTGCAGTTGGCTGAACAAATACAAAAGACATGATGCCTCCAGTAAATGGAATAGCCACATGTCACAAAACCATATCGTGGCACTGTCAGGATCCACACTAAGACTCCCACAGACAAACCTGCGGGCGAACCATCTCCTCCCTGTCACCCCAACAAAGAAGCTTGTTTCTGCCATTTTAATACCCAAACCTTACCTCAAATTAATTTCAAACTAAAGGATGAGGCTAAAACTATTAATTAAAAGTGGAACAGTTCTTATTTTAACTGTAAAGTGTAAAAATTAGAGGTGCTTTGTTGAGAAAGGCCCAGGAGCAAAGCGTTCATTAGCCTACATGCATGGCAGACGCAATTGAGCTGCTGTAATTTTCCTCAATGGGCGAAAAAAGAGGGGGATCAACCTTGGCATGCTATTTACGGAGATTTGCGGAACTCTGGGAAATGCTAATGTGATTAGCATTAGCTACAACATGTTTGGAAATGGCCCTCGTGTCCATACACTTAAGATTAAATTCCCACACTTTTTTTTTTACAGTCTGTTTTAGCACAATGGTGATTTTTGGGAGAATTGTATGTCACATTGGCGTTGGATTTCCTCACCCCCCCTCACGATAATATTCACTCTAAATATCTTTTTATGTGTCTGTCCTCATATCAAGGCAAGGCAACTCCAGAGCAGCCCTTTTGTCCCGTACTGGAGTGTCTCTGTGGTGAAAACGCTAGCAGTCTCACGGATTAGCCTAGCACAGATTTATTTAATGCACCCTCATACAGAATTGTTGAAATCTATTTTTGGGGTACGGCGTTTGCCAAAGCTCTAAGCCTGCTAATATATGCCTGCTACAGTTTAAGAGTGTGAGTTTGTGGACCCTCTTTATGCAGGGATCACACTCAGCGTATGAAAATGTAGAGCCGCCATAGCAGGTTTATTGTTTTGGCTTGTTTGTATGGGCTGTTTAAATATTTGATGTCCCATAGAGTACCATGGTGATATTGAGCAGATAAGATAGTGCACATGCATATGCCATGAGAGGCCCCACTTTGAGCGAGGGGCTTAGGGTTCGTGAGAGGCCAACAAAGCCAGCGTCGCATTTGCATTTAAGCTGAAGCTTTAAGAACAGCACAGACTCAATGAATACTAATAATGTAGCTCATTTAAAATGCTAAGTGTTTATACCTTAGTGCAATTTATTCAGACGTAAACCTCCATACATAAAAGCAAAAGCGTGTTTTAATTTCTTGTCTGTAAGAGTGTGGTAAATGATGTGCAATGCGACGACTGTATTTGCAGATACAAGGCGTTTTCAAAAATCAAACAGGATGTCAAAGCAGTAATGTTTCAACATAATTTACTCGCTTTAAACATGCAGAATAATGTTAATCCTTCAGTTAGGCCCTCCTGACCGTGGCTCTATCTGGAGATGGATCCCAGAGTGAGCAGCACTGTGGTCGCCCACTGCTCCTGACAGGTTCAACCCGCTGCTATTGACAGATTTCCATATGACCAATAATGTATCTTAACTTTTAGACAAACTGTATTGATCCACAAGGGAAATTGTTTTGGGTACAGTAGCTCACTCATCAAATAATATATAATATAAAAGAGAGGGTAAACAAAATAGATGGAATAGCAACCAAAAAGCAATAGACCAGTGTCAGATGAGGCATAATTATAAAAATAAAAATAATGATAATAATGTATATGTACAAAGCAGAATTAAATAGAAAAGTAGTAATAAACTTGTAACTTTTCTGGTGGAAGGTCAGCCATCTGCTTTATTCCATGGAGATGTTATTGCTTTGTCTGAAATATTTCACAGCATGGCATTAAACCTTTCTATTATCATGGAGACCAACTCAGGCCAAGTTACTGGTCACATCTGTGGAGAGGCAACCACGATCACAGTCAGAATGCCAGTTTCTCCAACTACAGTGGTACCTCACCTTACGAAAGACCCAACAAACGAAAATTCCAAGTTACGAAACGCCTTCACTTTAAATTTTGGTCTCTAGATACGAAAGAAAATTCAAGTTACGAAATGCGAAATCTCAAAAATTCAAATAATGCACGCTCAGCCACACACATACGCTTTTCTCAGACTGGATTTAAACTTTTCTCACATTTGTCTCTGTTTAAACACTCAAACTTTCATAGATTTTCAACAAAATGTATTAATAGTGAAGCGTGGGGGGAAGGGGGAGGGGGGAGAAGTGTGCGTGGGGACACGTGTGTGATAGCGCAGCATGACCCGGCGCGGGGCTGCGAGGACGAGACCCGTGCTCAAACCATGCCTCCTCTAAAACAGGATTAAACCAGGTCTGAACCAGGTCTAAACCAGGTCTAAACCAGATCTAAACCAGGTCTAAACCAGGTCTAAACCAGGATTAAACCACCGCGGCTCTTACCTGCGTTCGTTCATGCGCTCGGACTGCGTGCGGTCCCCTCCTCACTGCTCGCCTCAGCTGTGACTCGTGAGAAACCAGGAAATAGACCCGCACGCGGCGCTTTAATCCACCTGGTCCAGCCCTGGTTTAGTCCAGGTTTAGTCCAGGTTTAGTCCTGGTTTAGTCCAGGTATAGACCTTGTTTAGACCTGGTTTAGTCCATGTTTAGTCCTGGGTCTACAGTCTCTTAGTCAGTCAGTACCCAGAACACAATGTTACACTATATAAAAAAGTTACACTATAAAAAAAAAAAACTTGGAACGGGGCCTTGGAACGAATCAGGCTTTTTCCATTGAAATAGCTACTCAACTTACGAAAAATTCACATTACGAAACCACTTCTGGAACGAATTAATTTCGTAAGGTGAGGTACCACTGTATTTTTAAGTAATGAAACCAGCTGTAATTGAGTAAATGTAAGGTACTGTATATCGGTTTAATTTCAGAGCGATGACATATCCATAGAAACACAAAGGTGACAGATCTCCAACCAAAAAGTTACAAGTTAACCTTTAACCTTACTCAGAAAGAATAATAAGTATTACATGTATGTATGGAATAAAAGTAATAAGATGTACAAGACAAAAGTTACCTGTACTCATAATGAGATTGAAAGCGTCTCACTTCAGTGCAGACATTTAAAGGGATATGCCACCCCCAGGTCAAATTTGGGCATCTCCCCACAATCCAGAGACTAAAATAAGTGCTGGAAAGACGAATCACGCACCACGTTGTGCAACAGGGGAACTCCCTTCCCGGTGCGTAACAGGGATTCCCCTGGCAGCGTGCTGCGTGATTCGGCTGTATTCTTCCGCACTGGAAAATAGTTCCCACCCAAAATGACCAAGGCAAGCTCTCCGTGTTGATTTGCACATTTATTTGCACTCGATATGAATGCGCACTACACAGAAAGTAATTGGGAAACGCATCGAGCAAATTAATTCCTTTTGGCCGAAATCTTTCTCTGGCGACGTTAGACTCCAGTCTAAGGCGGAGGAGCTGCAGATACCGCGGCGGTCAGTGGCGACAGACTCGGACAATGGCTGGGTGACCAGGAAACCGCTTTCCACCACTTATTTTAGTCTCTGGACTGTGGGGAGATGCCCAAATTTGACCTGGGGGTGGCATATCCCTTTAAGTACGATATTTACAACACAGCAGGATATTTACAACACAGTATACAAAAAATAGTGCAAAAAGATTAAAATAAAATAGTGCAAACAGTGCAAAAAAGTCCTCTACAGCTGGTACTACACATTGGTTATCCAGGTTATTACAAGCAGTAGTAGCATAGTTGCACTCAAATACTACTGTAAGCTACTACCACCAGCATAATACCTACTACTTTTTACTGCAATAACCATTTGTACAAACATCCGCTTACTACTAATACTGTTACACATTTGCTACTTCAGTGTGTTCCTATCCAGGTTTGGGACTAGCACAAGACAGACTCCACTCACTTGTATTGCTAACTTCATCATAACTATTGTATTGTTTTAAACACTGCATTCACTTCCTCTGCTCTGACACAGACTACACTTCCCAGCATGCCTCGGGGCACAGGTTTGGCCGGCTCCCCTCATTGTGAACGGAGAGAAAAGCATGAATCCGGGGGGTGAGCGACGGAGAGAGGGGAGAGAGTCGGACAAAAGAGAAGACATGGGTTTTGCACGGAGGACATGATAAAGCAGCAGCATTATGGAGCCAGTGAAAGAAGGGGCCATACTTCAAACGGGATTTTCTCTCCATGACAGAATCCGGCTCGGGGGCTGAGACCGCCGCGGGGGTCTTGGGGGGGTACTTAAACATCCGACAACACACACACAATGATAGGATCGCCATGGAGACGGGCTGACGGATGTGCTGAGGTGATAAGTAAATTAAATGGTAATCTGCAAGTAATCTGGAAAGTCTGGAGCAATTAAGGACTGCAATCAATATTTGAAATGAATGGGCGATTATTTTAGACGGTCACATATAGCCAACATTATTAACAATATGGCGTCTGAAATGGACAAAAACTATACATTATATGGTTTTAGTAGTTTTGTACAATTACCCTAAAAATAAAATGAAGAAAAATGCTATTTTAACCTTAAAAATGCACAATAATATGGTATCAATGCAGAAAAAAGATACTTAAAAATATTTAGTGACACAAATTAATCATTGAAATAATCATTATCATAGGTAGTAGGCTCCGGTAAGTACTGTAGTTGCAGAGGTTTAGATTGAAAGACAAAATATGGTTTTAGTTACACAAATGGGTAAAATTTATAGTAGAAATAATCTGTTTAAAATAAATAAATAGATAAATAAATAAATACATATCAAAATAAATAAATATACACACACACACAAACACAATTTGGAAAAGTAACTATTCAATATGAAATAATGAGGTATCTATGTAAATGCGTTTGAGACAACATATCAGCAATGTCAACTCAAAAAAGATAATCTCATGTGTTTATGTTATTGTATTATTTAATTTTTTTATGTGTATTTTTTTTGTTCACTTATAAACGATAATTTCACATGTTTACATTATTTTATTTTTTTACGTGTATTTTCTTCTTCACTTGTAAACAATAATTTCACATGTTTATGTTATTTTATTATAATTTTTTTTACATGTATTTTAATTTTTTTTCACTTGTAAACGATAATTTCACATGTTTACGTTATTTAATTTTTTTCATGTATTTTTTTGTTCACTTGTAAACGATAATTTCACGTTTACATTATTTATTTATTTTTACGTGTTTTTTTTTTCACTTGTAAATGATCATTTCACGTGTTCATGAAGAGAAGTTCACCTGTTGTAAGCCTCCGTTTTAGTAATTAATAAATTGTACATTTTGAAAACTTGGGAGCAATAAAATCAAATCCATTACTAAATAGAACATCAATAAAAAACAGGACGTCTCTCAGTATCGTTTGATATTTTGCAGCTGAAGTCATCAACTTTCCCTGGAGGCATGACGCTAACTGTAGGCATGCGCTGTCTGAGGCTTTGTTAGACTTTTATGGAGCTTAAATTTAACACAGTCTGACCATAAAGAAACTGAAAACTGACTTAGCTGGGACTAGAACCGGTGAACTGATTTGTGCTGTTAAACAAGCCCCGCTCAAATAACATTACAAGTTAGCCAACAGTCACTCTCACTTTTTTGTTTAAAATCAAACACCTAAGCAGCACCATGAACTGACTCCTTGTATTTTTTCTTGAGTTTTTGGTCAATTTGAAAACTTTGGCAATGTTGGCTAATGTGTGCATTGTGTAACCATGGAAACTCCTGAAGATTCTGCCATGGAGATATGTAGAACACTCCCAGTGCAAGTATCAATACATTTACCAGGACGGTTTGACCAATATTCAGTAGATGCCTTCCTTCCTTGGGGACTTTCTCTGACACATACTCTGTCTCATTGGTAAAAGCTGAACTCTCTTAAACTCATTACAATAAACTTAGAGATAATTGTCCCAAATCCATCCAGTAGAAGAGAAAAGCTGTGGACTGCACTTTGTAACATACATTTTATGAGCTAGTGTTGCTTTAGCTGCTGGACTAATCTTTATAAATATGACTCCTGCGAGGAAGCCATGGGGTTCAATCAATTAGTCTGCGATTATTTTCACTTCTGTTGTTATTACTGGTTGGAGCGGCCCTTGTGTTATCCTAACCCCAGCCGCAGTGCTACGAATTATCCCTGGCCCTTCCCTAACCTTCACCTTTACTCTCTTAATCAACATCATATTTGGAGCAAGTGGGCAAAATATTTTCATGTAATCTATGAGTGAGGCTGTGCTCTTTCTGGGAATGCTACACTGAAGCCGGTACAATGGTTAAAGGGACGATATTACGCTGTTTTATGAGCTGTGTTGTAATGTTGTTTCCTGCATATATAGGCACAGTGCTCACTATTCATGCTCCACTGTGTTTTTAAACCCCCTACACCTTCATTAATCATTTGGAGAATTTCAGCTGTGGAATTGCCTGTCTCTACTGAAGTAAAGGTAAAAAGAAGCTGTTGAGCTTTGAAGATGTAGACAGGATTATTCTGTGTGAATGAAACAAAACACATCTCCAGGTATGGTTATGATTTGGGGCCTGTTTACACAAGAGCGCTTACGGGTAAAAACAATAAAATATTTTATCACAAATGCCTTTCGTTTACACCAGGGGTGTCAAACTCATTTTGGTCCGGGGGCCGTATTCATCCTACTTTGATCCCAAAGGGGCCAGGTCAGAAAACTCATGGCAAGTATACCCCAAAAATAGCAACAAGTCCAAATATTTCTGCAGAGAAACATAAATCTATTACATAAGTCGTTTTTATTTGATGAACTAACAACAACTAAATATTATAATATTATGAACAACCTGAAACTTAAAAAAAAATAAATGCAATTTCAACACAAGGATACAGGTTTCCCATTCACTCCGTGAACAAATAAGAGTTAGTCAATTTTTCTTGGAAAATCCTGCACTCGGCGTCCACTTTTCTCATTTTTGACATTTTGCTGATGAGGGTGTCACGTTCAACAGTCAAAACAATAGTCCTTTAAGCGCATTTGGAAAGAGAAAATTACCAATAATTTAATAGAAAATTTGAATATAATTAAAATATGATAAAAGAAGAAATTCAATTTGTCAACTGGACAAGTTTGTTTGGTCGAAAACGTTTCGCCGCTCATCCGAGAGGCTTCGTCAGTTCTGGTTAGAGTGCTGGTAAGACACTTGCTTATATCTCGCTGCAGGGAGGAGCTAACTAGCTAACCACTTTCCGAAACTATCTCGCCTATTGGTTTCTGTCTTTTGTTTCTCTGACGTCTAGATTAGCATACCTATTCATCCCTACAATGACTGTTTTTCACACCTCTGGCCCTGACCTGGCTAGCCCTATTGTATCTTTTGTTTGTTTGATCTAGGTTTAAGAATGGAATTATAGATGGGAGACAAATTATGTCTGACTCCACCATTTCTGTTTAGAGAAGGATTCTCTTTTTTGACAAAAATAGCCTCCCCTCTCAAACCAATTCTTTTCCCTGGCCAAGATCATGTCCAGGGTGTCACCTCATCATAGATCTAACCTGTAACTTGGCCTGATGGCGTCACGTGCTTGTTTCTATAGAAAGTGTAAAACCATACTGCAGAATATTCCAAGCAACGCAATAACATTTCTACATAAGCAGGTGGTGTAAATGACATGATATATTGTAAGTGCACCATTTATTTAAAATAGAAAATTGCCTGTTCCATTGGCCTTTTTTTTTCCCCTTGGCTCAATATTGTCATTTTTTAGTGTTTACATGTCATGGTTCTATATTGTTTCTACATTGTCTGGTTAAAGGGACATTAGAAACCCAATAAATTAAGAAGAAAAGGTTTGCGTTGTCGTGGGTGGTGCGGTTTCAACTTAATATAGCTCTACATTCTAAGTTGTGGTGGCCATTTTGAGTTCATAAAAAATTCAAACAACCACATCTAACAAGTTTATATCCCAGACAGTTGGAAAAGCTCTTTTGACTTTGCTAATATTCAACCCATCTGTCCTCATTGCCGACTACTGAAGGAGTTTGATCCACTTACAAATAGAAACTGGACACTAAGATAAAGCTCCAAGCACGGAAACACCGCAGCGAGCAAACACGCCACACAGACAAAGATATTTCCTATGCAAAGCTCACACACAACGTTATATGTGATAGCGGCGGATCACGTCCAAGTCACATGCAGATGGGAAGGGGGGCTCCGAGGAAGGGGATCCCAAACGCCCCCCTCTCCTCACTTTCTGATCCAGTATCTCGACGAATAGCACCAGCACACACCACACAAAGCAGATTTCAGCTTTTGGCTAATCTCATTAAGAAACTCGAACCAGCACAACCAGGAGAGGAGAGGTGGAGAGAGGGGAGGAGAGGAGGAGGGGGGTGAGCCAGCTAGCGATGGACCAGGCCAGAGATGGGGCTCAGGGAGGCAGGTGTAATGTTACATAATTAGCCTCTAAACGGTAAAAAGGAGATTATTGCAAATGGTCTACTACTATACTAGCCAGCACATGCAGCCCACCCGATCCCTGCAGACTGCGGAGAGGTGGAGGGAGGTGGAGGAGCTCTCAGGGGAATCCATGTGTGAAGAAGGAAAAACAGGCGATTTGTTTAAGAGGGCAGAGGGAGACCGGGAGAGGGCTCATACACAACTCTTTAGACGTTATTGGTTTAGTTACAGTGGAAAGAGGAAGGAACTCTGTAATTAATTCATAAATGGCACTTACAAATGATTACACGAAATCATGCATACAACTAGATTACATTTACAGATTTAAAATGTTAGGCTATGTTTATACGATGACGGTCTGAACAGAAAAGTGGCATCACGTTTTTACTTTTTATTCCACGTTTAGACGACCATATTCGGATGGAAATCTGCGTGCATACGGTGACGCTAAAGTGTGTGGAATTCGATTGGGTATGCATGCCAGGCGGCTAGGTGGTGCTGTGATACATTATCGCTATGTCCGTGCGCATGTGTAGAATCTTCCTTCTTCTCATCTGCGCCGCGAAAAGCAAAACAAAACATGGCTAGTGGTAGCAAAAAAAAAAAAAAATCATTTGGTTAGACTACAAAGCAACGAAGGCGCAACAAGGACTGGGAGTTCTGCCAAACAAAGTACACTGATATATGGACTGATGTGACGTAAATGCGTACGTGACGTCAGCAGATTTGACCAGAGTTTTGCGTTTTGGGCAGTGTAGACGAAGTTTTCCACTTTGGAGGGCGGATTCAGTTTTTTGCATTTTTAAGCCCCCAAAACGCCATCACCATCTAAACAAAAGGCACCTCCGATAGAATATTTTGTCGTTACCCGTAAGCGTTCTCGTGTAAACAGGCCCCTTTAGTCAACAACAAAAATTAAGAGATGCAATAGCACTACCGTTGATGTATTCCTTTGTCCAAATCCAAATCCACTTTATTTCTATAGCACATTTCATAAACATAAACAGTTTCCAAAGTGCTGTACAGACAGAAAAACTAGTGACACAACAAACATCAGGTACTGTAAATGATTCACTAGTCCCAAAACAATAAAACCAGTAAAACCAAATCAGAACTTTGTATGGGGCAGATTGACAGAGTGGTTAAAGGTTCTATATTATGCAAAATTTTAATGCATGGACTGTATATAAACGGACAAATCTAACCCGCCGAGCTCCAAATAGGAAGTGAGCGTGGTGGCATTCCTGGCTCCATCGACAGTGGCTCCAGTTGATTGTCACCCCTCTCTTTTTCTAACTGCTAATATGAAACTCAGCTCCAACTTCGCTCCTATAACTGCCGGCCTCCATGAGCTTCATTTGACTGGAGCTGAACGCTGTGGATGACGTCACACTCCCTTAATCCACTTCGGTGTACAGTCTATGGTTTAATGCCATGAAGACAAGGAAAACCAGAAAAGTTTTTAAGTGAACGCAAATCTTTATGTTTACATGAAAAACTAACTTACTCTTACAAAAGTAACCCTGAGCCACACCGTGTTAAAAGTGCTGTAAAATTGACATGTCACCAGTTCATAACATTGCGTTCTGGAGCCCCTCTCCCCCGCAGAGTGAGGGAGGCCATAGTTTGTGCTCCTGCTGAGAAATCCTGTCAGGAGCAGCAGGCGCACAACACCTCCTCATTCATAACATGGGGCTGGATAACCATGGCGATCGTTCCCAGATGTGGCACGGCCCTCCTCTGCAGCGCTGTCAGTGATCGAACACTACTGTGCACCAGACGAGCACACAAGGGCTGAGTGTGAAAAAGTAGTCCCGTACTGCTCAAGGGGAGGAAAGACGTGGCCAAAATGTACTTCGAGTTACTGTTATCCAAGTTGAAAATGTCTTGAAGTCAAATAAACAACATCATTGTAGCTCCTCGATGACAACACTGCACACGGTTCTCGAGTACAGGCGCATTTATTAGCCTTAACAAATGCCATGAAACGCCGTGAAAACTACAGGACAAATAAAACATACAATTAGACACTTCATGTTGGTTTGTTTGCTCTATCTTGTTCTACCTCGAGGTCTTTAGGCAAAAGTAAAACTGTGATCGACGCATTTTCAGCATACACATCACACTTGTAGAACATACATTTTACAATTACAATTGTTACAAATATAAAATAAAAGATACCTCATACAGCTGGTTAGCCGCTGAAATCGTGGCTCTCGAGATCTGCCTGTGGCCTGATTCTCTCAAGTTCTCCTAAAGTCTTGTGATAATAGCAGTACCAAACCAACTTATATTACTAATATATAGCTGTAATATTATTAAAACTTATTATGGGATCCTAGTATGCAAAATAACAACATATTTTTGCCATAAGAATTATATTAATTTTTAACAAACAATAATTTTAACTTTATACCTTTTCTAAACCAAAATTAACTTGTTTTCTGCGTAAAGCATTTTAATGACACAATCATTAAAACAACTAAGCAACTAACTAACTAAGAACTATTACTGAAATGGGGTATTACTACTATGCTGAAATTGAAAATAGCTGGGAAAAAAAAAAGAAAAAAAATTGGTTACTCTTACTACAACTAATAATAAAACTATTACTGCTACTACTGATTATGGCCCCTGGTTGTGTTATGTTTCATTCACACATGTTGAACACACAAACCCTGCAAAAAACTCTTCAGGTTCGTCTCTCAAACGGAAAACACTCTGTTCTAACTTGTGATGTGTTTTTAAATTCCATACACCTTCACTAGAATCATTTGGATGATTTCAGCCCTGGGATGCGGAGGTGGGAGAGATGTAGACAGACCAATAATAAAGGATTTTTCAAACGTGTGTGAAACAAAACACACTTCCAGGTATGTTTTCGACGAGGTAACAACTTTCTAACGAGAATCCATTTCGTGCCACATAGGACCTTTGAATTAATTTTGTCTGTCTCCTACCACTACCTACCTACTTTTTTTTTTTTTTTCAAAGTACATCATCAGTTTAATAAACGTTATAGATAGCAGAGACTTAACATAGTCCTAGTAAACCGTAGTAGGTCAAAGCTGAACCACAAACGCACACAGCCTTCTCATTTTCACAGTCACTTGGATCAACACTGAACACTTTTCACTGTGGTTTGTAAATAAGATAATATTTGAATGGACAATTATACATGTAGTTGTATAGAAACGGTGGCCATTTATTATAATAAGGCTCTTTTTAAATGCATACACTAATGGAAGAAATACTATTTGTTTTAAACTTTGTGGACCCCATGACCACTTCATTTTTAAAGGGATAGTTTGGGTTTTTTGATGTGAATCTGTATGGCGTCCCCTTCAGCAGTGTCATGCATTACAGATCCCATGACATGGTACTTCTTGATGCTTTTATATGGCGCCTTAGTGGTTCCCTAATACTGTAAATGAATCCTTCTTCAAAATCAAGCCTTAGTGGATGAGATAGCCTCATGAACACAGTCAGAGTCATAAATATGTCTTTGAAACGCTTTATTCTGGGCGTTGTTGCTTGAATGCAAATGAGGAGGACAGAGACAGGCCAGTGCAGCGGGTGGGGGTGTGGCCAAATGCACCTCTGTTTCCTCGTTTAGCCGTGCGGTGTGCACTGTAACCCACTTCCGTGTGTGTAAGCGCAGAGGAAGATATGAAATGCTTTCCATTAAAAAAACACATTTCCACAGAAAAAAAAACAAACAAAAAAAAACACTGCTGTTTCAGAGGTTTGGAGGCTCGGATAAAGGACATCCGAACCTGGAAACACTCTCACGTGTTTCCAGGCAAATAAAAAACCACACCTCGCATTTCGTAGCTCGTTCGCGGTCCAAATTCTCTGGGCGTGATTTCCAGAGACGGGGTGGACATCCAGACGGGGGGTGGAAACCTTTCCGCAAGTGTGACGTCAGAAAGTTCCCTTGTTCAGAATTTCCCGTTTGGGCTGTCTTTTTTTCAAACGCGGAAAAGGATCGCAATTGCTCAGTTTATTTAGCAACTTTTATCCATGGGGGGGGCCCTAAACAGGGTAGGGGAGCTCACATTAACGTTCAAAAACCTCAGAAAGTGAAAATTTCGTGCCATGGGACCTTTAACACTGACTTACCCCTGACAGTGTCCTCTGAGCCAAGATTCTGCCCCAGTTCTGGAGCTGACGAAAGTAGGTCCGGCAAGTTAGCGGGGACATTTAATAAAGCTTGTTTTTCTTCTCAAAACAACATTTGTCCAAAAAGTGATATATTTGTGTCATAAAACAGTTGCCCACGAACTAGTTCGTGATGCAAATATACAGATTCACATCAAAAAACCCGAACCATCCCTTTAACGTACACCAATCTGGCATAACTCTGTAACAATTTTCCATTTGAGTTGATAATTTGATAGGACTCTATTTAAGAGTTGAATATAGAAGTAGATATGTTCTAGTATCCATTTTGAATTGTATTACCTTGTTGGGAATGCAGACAGCCTATACTATTTTCTTTGCTAAATCTAAATAAATTAAATTAAATCAAATAATAATGAATAATACAGTAAATAATGAGCTCATCTAAGTAGCAGAAATCACAAAATATCAAGTTACCCCCACATCTTTATCCAAGTTGGTCCAATTAGAGCCACGGGACTGGGAGAAGACAGTGACATAGCTGTACCTTCTTCAGACACTTGGGAGCATTTGCTGGTAGTTACATAAAGTTGTGTTACAAATGAGAGCGGTCTCTTTGAACGCGCTGACCACACAGTGACGCCAGCTCCACATGTGGCAGCAATAATGGGGCTCCCCTCCTCCCCGTCCTCCCCTTCTCCGTGTGGGACGAGTGGGAGACAGTGCATTCCTTCTGGAGAGCAATTAAAGTCCAAAACACGGCAGATTGGTCTCAGAGGAGGCCCGTGAAATATGAAGGACAAGACACGCTGGATTTAACCCGGCTATGTGTTAATTTGACATATTTTGAACAAATCGATTAACTGCTATGTCGAAGTGGAATAAGAGCGCTGTGGTTATGTGTCAGGAATTATTTATATTTAATAGCTGATACGAAATAATTGTTATATTAATTAAAACTGCACTATGTAACTTTTTAAGAGGAGTGTAGGGTCTGCCATATACTTGAGTCTACTTGACTCCATGGAGATAATTAAGTTTATTGCCATACAGAGTCATTCTCAATAAACTATTTCTTCGTTATGAATTAACTGTTGGTTTCTGCTTTATTATATAAGGGCCTGTTTACACGAGAACGCTTACGGGTAAAAACAACAAAATATTTTATCGGAAGTGCCTTTCGTTTAGACGGTGACGGCGTTTCGGGGGCTTAAAAACGCAAACAACTGAGTGGAAAACCTGAATACGCTCCGCCGTAGCGTTTTCGTCTACACTGCCCAAGACGCAAAACTCTGGTCAAATCTGCTGACGTCACATACGTGTTTACGTCACATCGCTCCATATATCAGTGTACTTTGTTTGGCAGGACTCCCAGTCCACACCTTGTTGCGCCTTCGTTGCTTTGTAGTCTAACGTGGTGCATACACAATCGAATTTCACACACTTTTGCGTCACCGTATGCACGCAGATTTCCTCCTTAAAACGCTCGTCTAAACACGGAATAAAAAGTGAAGACGCGACGCCACTTTTGCGTCTTCTGTTCAGACCGTCATCATATAAATGTAGCCTAAAACTATTAAAAGTTTAGTTATTATAAAGAGTTACTGTTAATTGTGGATAGTTGGAAGCAAGATGGCATTTCTGTTTTTGTCCTGGTTTGATCCTGGTCTTAATATAGACTTGGGCTGTGTCTGAACGTTCACCCCTAACCCCTCATTCACTACATACAGTAGGTCTGCACTCTTTAACTTTTTAGTGGAATTCATGGAGCGATTTGGACATGCAGCTCACCATTTTTGGGTTACGTGACTCTGGCATCTAGGTGGAAAAAAGTCAGTAGAAACAAACCGATTTCAGCCGATTCAGCAATAATGATAAAATCAGACTGGCACACAAGTATTTATGGATTAATGCAATTTTTTATCACTCCAGATCTCACACAAAAGGACTGGATTATTAGCTTTTTGTCTGAGATGTGGAAATGATTGATCTTTTAACAGCTCAAGCTAAGGTGGCTAACGCTTGCACTGTAACACCATAACAGTTTATTGAATATTAGGGTTACGGTTTTATTCATAATCTAATCAGTTTTATTCACAATCTGACATAAACAGTGGCATACACCAGCACTTCCATTTGCTTCATATGATCGTGTTGTGTCCACTGTCCACTGTTGTTTTTCCAACTCTTGCAATGCATTGTGGTCTATATTGACCTGTCTAGTGGCAATGCCCACTACTTTTCAAGGTGCATTGTGGGAGATTTTGAGTGCACTACCCATATTTAGTGCTCTAAGTAGGGAATAGTGGGGACCAGACCTGGACTGGTAATCGGGCATACCGGGCATTTTCCCGGTGGGCCGACAGTCCTAGGGGCCGATGCCCTTCTTTTCTTTTTTTTTTTTTTTTTTAACTTAGAGACCGGCCCACAATTTAGGACTGAACCAGGACTAAACCAAGTCTGAACCAGAACTAAACCAGGACTAAACCAGGACTAAACCAGGTCTGAACCAGGACTAAACCAGGTCTGAACCAGGAGTAAACCAGGACTAATTATGAGGGGCCGGTCTAAGCCAAAAATGCCAGGGCCATTTTTTTGTCCCAGTCCAGACCTGGTGGGGACGTTCTGACACAGCCTTGGTTTGATCCTGTTCTGGCCTTGGTTTAGTTCCATATTTATTTAGAAATATGTATACATCAAAAATGTACAAGCCACAGACAGTATATAGGCTGTGTTTTCATTGACCGTGTGCTTGGTAAATAACTTATATTAATTAAAATTATATGTACTATAATCACATCAGTTGTTATATCAATAATAACATAATGGTTTCTTTTTATAGTGTGTTTTCATATAGCTCTATTACAACATTGTGCATTTAATTATGAACTTTTTCTGTGTTTTTTCTCCGATCTGGAAACTACAATAACAGTGTTTGCTATGTTAAGTTATGAAGCCACATTTTCAAACCATCACGATATTACTTACACAGGGCTTTGGTGATGCACCCACATGTAAGACGACTATATTTGTCTTAATATTGACTTTCATTTTATTTGTCTCGTCTCTGTCTGAACATGAGGGAAGGGCGCGCTTGTTTTCCTCACAGTTATTGTTAAAACACAACATGATAATATTACACGACTTCACTACGTAAGACCTCATGTAGATGTATTCAAGACGATGTTTAAAGGGACAATAATATGCTGTTTTCTGATCTATGGTATAATGTAGTTTTCTCATCACAAACATACCTGGTTTTGTTTTGTTTCGTTCACACATGTTTAACAAAAAAGCCCTGCATATTTAGGGCTTGTTTACACGAGAACGCTTACGGTAAAAACGACAAAATATTTTAGTGCCTTTCGTTTAGATGGTGACGGCGTTTTGGGGGCTTAAAAACACAAATGAATTGAAACCGCCCTCCAAAGTGGAAAACTTGAATACGCTCTGCTGTAGCGTTTTCGTCTACACTGCCCAAGACGCAAAACTCTGGTCAAATCTGTTGACGTCACGTACGTGTTTATGTCACATCGGTCCATATATCAGTGTACTTTGTTTGGCAGGACTCCCAGTCCACACGTTGTTGCGCCTTCGTTGCTTTGTAGTCTAACGTGGTCTGAAGCAATAGTTGAACTTCTTTGTCTGACGACACAATTTTTTTTTTTTTTTTTTGCTACCGGTAGCCATGTTTTGTTTTGTTTTTCGCGGCGCAGATGAGAAGAAGGAAGATTCTACGCATGCGCACGGACTTAGTGATAATGTATCACAGCACCATCTCGCCGCCTTGCCTGGTTTACACCTGATCATATCCAGTGTTGTATAAAGTACTGGAAAATCAAACTCAAGTAAAAGTATAGGTATCCCTCCCAAAAATGACTTTGGTAAAAGTCAAAGTCACTGACTAAAATGTTACTTGAGTAAAAGTCTTACGAAGTCTATCTGGAACTTCTTGGCGTACTTACGTATGACAAGTAATGTAAAAATAAATGTACTCAAGTAATGTAATTCAAAGTACAAGTAAAAGTCCATTTAATATTTTTAATGTTCGTCACCCTCTTTCCAACCCCTTTTTTTTTTTTTTTAATAACAGTACTGAAAATAAGGCATCCCATAACATCATTGAAGGAGCTGCTTTTGGAGGAAGAGGGTTTTTTTCGCAATTGGGCCCTTAATTCTACTGTAAACAACCATGTTCGGCTCACCCGTGGTAGTTTTGTGTCATATGGCATGCACTGTCGAATCCATATTCCACAGACTTTGGTGATATCCATGATACGCCGTCCTATGCACACAGTAAATGCAGGCACAAAATACGTTAATACAAATACTTCATATCAGCGTAAGAGAACATTGTGTTTAAGACGTGACGCCAGGGATGCTCTTCTGTTCAGACCTTCATCATATAAACATAGCCTTAGGCTGAGGTCTTCTCTCAATCTCTTCCACCTTGTGATGTCATTGGGCAATACAGGAAGTGCTTCACTGTGTGTTTAAACTCTACATTTTCAGTAGAATCATTTGGATGATTTCAGCACTGGAATTGCCAATCTCAACTGAACTAAAGGTAAAAGGTAGCTATGCCTATGACAGGTTAGACTATAATTTTTTTTAAAAACTGATTTTTGCAAAAACATTCACATTCGTTTTCCCCATTTGGACATTTAAAAAAAAAATTTTTTAGGTTTAATATTTTACTTCCTGGAAGAAAATTTATTTATTTATTTATTTATTTTGTGTTCTTTTGTGTAAATCCCTGTAATTTTCAACATATTGTTCATCTTTTCTTTGTAAAGCTATCATTTATTCAAATTAAAGAACCATACAAATGTCATACACACTTTAACTTGAAAACTACCACTACATGACATCACAAGGTGGAACAGAGCATTTTGAGCTTTGTAAACAGGCTAATAAAGGATTACTCAAACATGTGTGAATGAAACAAAACACAACTCTGGATATGTTTTTGATGAGGTGACAGCATTATAACATGGCTTAAAGCTCACAAGAATCCATTTTGTGTAATAAATATTGAACCCTTTAAAAAGTCAGGAAATTTCAGCGCCCACTGGGAGACTCTTTACCATGTAACCGACATCTGGCGTGATTATTTTCAGCTCGTGATCTAATCCCTCTTTAAATGTAAACTCACGAAAAATGTGTGCCAAATGGTTTCAGAGCAAGATGGGGTTTTTTTTGTAGAGTGTGCTTCAGCGTTTGAAGCATTATTGAAAGAACTATACAAGACAATATAATTAGTTTTCAGCTTGTCACATTTATAATCATTAGCAGGCTTTTTTGTCATGCGAGATTTGGACTTCTGATAACCGTCACAGCTATGGCAACAAACTTCTTTTTTACATACTTTGCTTTCATCTAAGCTTGAGTCTCGCTTGAGTGTTGTATATGCATATGCTATTCAGAAGTGGCCCAC
This sequence comes from Paratrypauchen microcephalus, assembly GCA_036785185.1. Classification (NCBI taxonomy): domain Eukaryota; kingdom Metazoa; phylum Chordata; class Actinopteri; order Gobiiformes; family Gobiidae; genus Paratrypauchen; species Paratrypauchen microcephalus. Next base: position 3,445,009 of record JAVJIX010000001.1, read on the forward strand.
TAAACAGCTCATCTACTTGTCATAGTTGGTTGCCAGACAGCTCACATCCCACACTCGTCACAATATGACTTCATTCATGTCCAAAACTCTGGATCTGGGACATTAGCTGTCTCTGCCCACCACAACATTAGAACAGTATGTACGCCTACTGCAGCTGCCAATGCTAAAAGCCTACATAGAGAGAACTGGCCCAACATGGCAACCCACAGCATCTCCAACTGATAGTTAAGGCTTCTGAAGAGGAGATGGGTGGTGTAATTGTGCAAAGACATGTTTTATAAGATGTATTAGCTGGTATGAAGGGGAAGCCACGCCAGAGAAAAGGATCATGTCAGGCATACACCCACTGAAGGAAGAGAAGACATCAGCAAAACATTTATGGACGTGGTTTAAAACATTCAAGCAAAATATGTCCTGTTATATGATAGTGTATGAACTAACCAAACAATATACTTAGACTTAACTATGGCTGCGTCCCATTTCTCTGTCTTACCCCTTTGCCTTACCCCTACCCCTTGGTTTTGCGCGTTCATTTGAGGGTAAGGGGTGTCCCGATTCTAATTTTGATCAAGGGCTAGGGCCACGACCAAGGGCTACATACCCCTTGAAATTGGAACGAAGGGGTACGCCTACAAGCTCAGGCAGGTTTTGGGATCAGGATGGCAGCGTCACATCGACCAGCCAAGGACTCTCATAAATGTATTTTCAGCAATTGTAATTATCGATTAACAGTTTAGCATGGTTTAAGAAGAAGAAGAAGAAGAAGAAGAAGAAGAAGTGACTTTATTGATCTCACACTGGAGAAATTCTTCTCTGCATTTTAACCCATCCTATATATATATATATACATATATTAGGAGCAGTGGGCAGCACACATTAGGGCACCCGGGGACCATCTCCATGATCTTCTTGCTTCGGTTTGGTCAGGACCTAAGCTGGAGGTACCTATGGTGCATGTTTTGGGTTGGTGGGGGAAACCGGAGTGCCCGGAGAAAACCCATCCAGACACGGGGAGAAACATGCAAACTCCACACAGAAAGGCCCAGGCGACCCGGGGATCAAACCCAGACCATGCATGCAAACTCCACACAGAACACACACAGAAAGGCCTGGGCGACCCGGGGATCGAACCTGGAACCTTCTTGCTGTGAAGCAAGAGCGCTAACCACTCAGCTACCAATTATGACGCTTATGTTCTACGTTACTTTTAGTGAACTCTTGCTGCGGTTTTAATTGTAGTGATGCCTGTTTAGCCGACGTTATCATTTTCATTGAACTTTCACGTATAAACAAGCTAGTTTTTTTGTCGAGCTGAGGTACCCAATAATCCTTGACATTTGTTTATGTTTGTTTGCGTCGATTGTTGTCGTCTCTGTAGACGTAGCAGCCAGGTAGAGGCAAGGGATGATGACGCAAACGGTAATCGAGCGGTGTCCCATTTCTTAGGGGAACCTTCGTACCCTGAGCCCTCTCAGCTCGGTATCGAGGGGCAAGACAAAGAGGTAGATAAAGGGGTAGGAGAAAGGGTAAGACAGAGTAATGGGACGCAGCCTAAAACTTAGACAAACTTTATTGATCCACAAGGGAAATTGTTTGGGTACAGTAGCTCACTCATCAAATATAATAAATAACAAAAAATAGATGGAATAGCAAAAAAAGAGCAATAGTCCAGAGTCAAATGAGACATAATTATAAAAAATAAAAATAAATGTATATGTACAAATCAGAACAAAATAGAAAAATAAGTAATAAAATATAAAATACAATATCAAATCAAATGTTTTTACTTTTCTTAATATAGAACTTTGCTTCAAAACTGCTAGCCTCATGAGCTTCATTTGACTGGAGCGAAAGCTGTGGTTGAAGTCACACTCTCTTAGTCCAGCCTATGACCGCAAGGAATAAAAAAAGCTGAAATTTCTTATTATTAATTACCTACTACAGCATTTACAATATAATCACAAATCGTATAAACACTATACTATATCACAGTACAGTGCAACTACCAGTTTCCAGTAAAACATTGAACTAAATCTGATTAAATGTTACTTTTTGTTGACCAAGATCAAAGTAATGAAGAAATTCCTATTCAGCAGCCTTCGGGAAAAATGCCAGGGAATATTTGTCCAACTCTGCCTTTTTAAATAGAACTGAATCATTAGCTTCTCCTCAGTGAGACGGAAATAAGACGCTCTGATCAAAAACAAATCAGCAACAACCACTGGGAGAACGCACTTGGACAGAGCTCCTGAATTCCACCCAAGAGCTGCAAATGATCATAAATAAATAAAAATACATGGCATGATTTACTGAGCTTGAAAAATGGACTCAGCGCAGGATTTCATATGAATCTGTGAGGGTGCAGTGACCTCGGTCCGCCACACGTCATAAATCTGCATCAACAACATAGAAACTTCAAAACACACTTAATAATGGCGAGTACTTCGAATATATTCACTTCAATTAGGAACACCAGACCCGGGTCAAATGCCAAGGGCTCACTATATTTTAAAATTGAGCAATTATTTAGAAAGGAATACGTTATTGATACATGTGTAGACAATTATAGAACAAAAACTACTACTACAAAATTAGCTGTTACTGTCTGTACTGCATCATTTTGATTTTCCAAGCATTTTCTTAGTAGCTGTTCCAAGTCATTTCTATTGTTGTTAGTTATACTCTAGTTTGGAAATGTCTTTATCTTCCTCTGTGCATATTAAAGGTCCTAGGTAGGTTTAAGCCATGTTACAAGGTTATTTCCTCAAAAACAAACCTGGAGTTGATTTTTTTTCATTCACAAAGAGCAGCTGGATAGTATTCTGTGCAACCTCAAGATTCTCTGTACGAAATGGAAACAAAGAAACTGGTGAAGTAACATTTCAGTATTCTGCACCCTCAACCTGGAAAAAAGTGAATAAAGAGAAAAGGTTTGGAAACTAGATCTTTGGTTTGTAACCGTTTTAGTTAGAGCATATGCCTTGTGGTCCAGGGGTTGGTGGTTCAAATCCCGCTCTTGACGGGTTGACCGCATGTGATCCCAGCTCCCACAGATGAGCGCTGCCATTGTGTCCTTGGGCAAGACACTTAACCCCACCTCGCCCCCAGTGTCTATGGTACTGGTAGCCCCCAGAAGTACATCAAGGCCTGTTGTGACGTGAGCCGTCCTCCTGTGGACCCACCACCCGCGGAAGGATTCATGGGGGCTGGTGCATTGTGTTCTGGGCAGCAGAACACTGCTTGGACTGCTGCTCCCGCGACCCAGAAAATGGAAGCAAATGAATGAATGAATGTCTTAATGATGACGTGCTTCAGTCTTGGACTCCTTTGAAAAAAGGATTAGTCATCTCTTATATAACAGTTCAATAATGATGATAATTAATGATGATTGTTTCCTTGTTATTGACAGTACACTTGATATTAAAATGCTGCATCTTGATAACAGTCAGTAGTGGTATTAACAATTCTGTCTAAACACAATCCACAATCGCTCGTGACACAATGATAGTTTAAAGTGAGATTTGAACTGGTGACCATCTGATTTGTGGGCAGTTACATACCCTTATAACGTACTATTAAATAAATGATGGTTGTATGAGTACTGTGCATTTGAGAGTGTGGCTCACACAACTGTTGCCAAACAGAGAAATATAATTGCTGTTGTGCTGTAGCAAGACAAAAATGAAAATACAAATCTCTCCAAAGTTCACAATGGCAGAGCTATTCAAATAAAGTGATAAATAAATGAGTGTACAAATGTGTACGCCTCGGGCGCAGAGAGGAGCTGCTGCCAAGTCTCTGTGTCGTTCTGGAACCAGCCACCGGGGGCAGCGCTATTAACATAAGACAATTTTAAAAAAGTGGAGGTGCTTCATGTGATACAGGGAAGAGGAGGGCTATGTTTAGATGCACACAAACATCTCATTTCAGATTTCTTAAGAGTAATATTCACATATCACTGAGGATGAGTGCATTATGGGAAAATGTAGATAAGAATTCCAGTGTTGCAACACACAAGAACAGCAAGAGAATAGGAATAGGCACCTAGAAATAAGATAAATACAAAAAAACACAGCACAAATAAAATAAAATTCAGTGTATTATACAGGAGGTCACTGATATATCTCACAGTATCACATATGATTATTAAACATGTCCAGGGCTTGCAATGAGATGATGACCATTTGTCAAATAAAGAGAAATAAGTACAAATTGTGTTACGTTGTGAGTTACGCTAGCTCCCTGAATGAAGTAGTTACTTAGCCTTAGTCATTCTAAAAAAAAGTTTGTTCATTTTGGAGTAAGTTTGCGTTCATGTTTTATTGAGGCTAATTAATTGTAAAGTGGTATCAAATATTTTTTTTCATTCATGGATCAAAATCAGGTAGCACCTTTGGGAGTTACGTTACATTTCACTCTATACATTCCTTTATATCACAGGCCAACAGTATCTGTGACACTAAAGGTTATGGGAGGACACTGGAGCGTGCTAAAGCTAACTATAGTCTTACTCTTTGGCTATACATTACATTTCATTCTTGCTTGTGCCAGTTTCTGAAGTTGGGGGAGTTTTCCAGGTTGAAAGGGGGACAGTGAGGAATGCGGGGGTCTTAAAGGCTGCGTTACCTGAGAGCACGGGCCGAATCGCTCTCAATCTGTGTACCAAATTGATGGCGATGAAAATACGAGCGGTCGACACAAAAAAACACTTGTTTGCAGATTAAGGATTTAAAGTAGATCCATCGAGGAGGCTCTTTTTGGGAATCGAAGCATTGTTCTGCACCCCTCACCTGAGACTAATGCCCCACAGGCCAAGAGCAGGGAGGTAGCACACAGCAGGGGGTCCTATAGGGCTGCTTTTGACATTTACACAAATCAGGGCTTCATGTTACTGTTACACAATGTTAATTCGTTAGCTTTCCTTTTTAATATTGGTCAAAACTAACTATCTACTTTAAAAGTGCTGTATTTGATTTTTATCATCATTAATGTGATAACAGAAGTAGTTTTTTTTTTATTGTTTGCAGTGGTCCTCCAAACTTACTCCTCCTCTTCCTAATGCACTTCCAGTCTAATTATACTCTGTGATAAGCGCTTTTCTTAACTCTCAGAGGCCAGGGTTTTATTTACCTAATTATCCAGAACCACACGCTTTGACAAAACTTTACAAAGACGAGTGGATCTGAAGCTGTATCCTGTGTCTCTGATTTCAGAGGGTGTGATTGACAGGTGGGTTAACCAATCAGAGAGATGCACGCTCCGAAAACAAACATGGCGGTTTAGGTGTAAAAAAAGGGGAAAAAAACAACCTAAAGGTATGAGAAATTTTGCAGAATCAGCATCACAGGTAAAGTTATATATTTTGTTCTGAACGATATGAGAATTTTTGTATTACTTCTGCATTTGTGGGACACGTGCTACAAACGGCCAGCTGTAGTTGGATCGTCTCAAATTAAGACGGAGGATTTTCACGCTCTCCAGTGCCAGACTTAGACTTAGACTTAGACAAACTTTATTGATCCACAAGGGAAATTGTTTTGGGTACAGTAGCTCACTCATCAAATATAATATATCATTTATAACAGAGGGTAAAAAAAATAGATGAAATAGCAACCAAAGAGCAATAGACCAGTCTCAGATGAGACATAATTATAAAAATAAAAATAATGATGATAATGTATAGAAACTTCTGGATACAAACTGTGTTTAGAAGGAATTGGCCGGTCAGGCAAGTGTTTTGCCATGTTGCATCTGCAAACAACAACTAGCATGCTAACACCACACCTGCGTTGCTTCCTGGTTTGCTTAATAAGATGTAGGACACATTGGCCTCATTTCGACTCAAGCTGATTTTAAATCCAGGTCAAGTTAAATGGTCACTTTTTTATATAGCGCTCTTCCACCTTCAAGGAACCACTCACTCATTCACACACCAGTGTACGCAGACACTGGGGGTGAGGCAGGTTAAGTGCCTTGCCCAAGGACACAACAGCAGCGTTCATCTGTGGGAGCTGGAATCATACCTGCCAACCTGTGGGTCAGTGGATCTGACCGCTCAACAACTGATGTTTGTTTTTTTTGTTTTTTTTATGCGGGATTCAGACCGCCAACCTTTTGGATCAATGGACGAACGCTCTTCAAACTGAGCTACTGCCGCCCAGGTCAGATCTGTGGAGAAGCGACCTCACTCACAATAGGAATTAATTTAATTTAATTTAATTTAATTTAATTTAATTTAATTTAATTTAATTTAATTAATTTAATTTAATTTAATTTAATTTAATTTAATTTAATTTAATTTAATTTAATTTTATTTTATTTTATTTTATTTTATTTTATTTTATTTTATTTTATTTTATTTTATTTTATTTATTTATTTATTTATTTATTTATTTATTTATTTATTTATTTATTTATTTTATTTTATTTTATTTTATTTTATTTTATTTATTTTTATTTTATTTTATTTTATTTTATTGTATTTTTATTTTATTTTATTTTATTTTATTTTATTTTTATTTTATTTTTATTTTATTTTTATTTTATTTTATTTTATTTTTATTTAATTTTAATTTTATTTAATTTTAATTTTATTTAATTTTAATTTTATTTAATTTTAGTTTTATTTAATTTTAATTTTATTTAATTTTATTTTTAATTTTATTTAATTTTAATTTTATTTAATTTTAATTTTATTTAATTTAAATTTTATTTAATTTTAATTTTATTTAATTTTAATTTTATTTAATTTTATTTAATTTGTATTTAATTTAATGTAATGTTATTTATTTTATTTATTTTTTATTATAAAAATGCATGTAACTGAATAACATCCCCATGGAAAGGAGCAGTTGGCATACCCTCCATCAGAAAAGTTACATAGTGCACCATTAAATAATTTAAATTTCTCATCTTGGAGTGTTACTCACAAGTTTTGGTAAATACTATAACACATAAACCCAATAAGGTGGTAGGCCTTGGCTGCTACTCAAGGTTACACATTTTTACACATTTTGTCCGAGATATTGTGCAGGAGACTGAATACATTTGTTGACTAACAGCACGGATAAAACTCTTAAAAATTCTGCATTTTTAATCTGCTTTAATATTTCCAGCGCTTTATGCAAATGAGGCTCTATTAGCATAATCTTATTTCCTTTAAAAGTCAGAGATTAGGACCTATTTTTTAAAACACATATAAATCAAGAGTTACATTGAAATGGTAATGTCTTAAAGTGGTAAACGCGGAGAGGAAGAATTACATGTAGCGAGCAGACACGAGCTAAACCCTGTGAGGGAAAGCAGCCAGCAGCTTAAGTGTCTTGGCAAACACCAGACATTCATTTAAACAACACAATAATGGACTATATAGTATTTATGTAGTATTTCTCCTGCTCTAATCGTGTATATCTCAAACACCATGCCCTCAAACACTACACACCAGTGAGCAGAGCCGCAGCCATGAGAAAACGATGTATAAAGAAGGTGTCTAAATCTTATATGTAGTTATTTAGGCTACGTTCAGACTGCAGCCTGAAGTGACCCAAATCTGACTTTTTCGACCTATGCGACCTGTATCTGATCTTTTAATGACAGTCTGAACAACACAGATCTGATTTTTTCAAATGCGACCCAGGCCACTTGGGTTACGTTCACACTGCAGGGGTCAACTCTGATTTTTTTGTGAAATCCGATTTTTTTGTGAGGTCGTTCACGTTTCCAATTAAATACGACTTGTATGTGATCTCCAGTGTGAACTTTAAACGCCCCAAAAGTGTCCCGCATGCGCCTTGGAGGACACAACGACGTGTGGTGGGATTAGTATGTGACAAGTGAATTTCTCCTGTGTGAGATCAATAAAGTCTTATTTTATCACACTCAGCGAGCATGCTCAGTGTTTACGGAAGTAAACATGGACGCTATGAGTGAGCATCTGGCTTTATTGAAGTTGCTGTCCTACCGGAGCCAGCACATGTACAATACATTTGTTTTAAAGAGGAGATTAAGAAGGAGAAGAGCGAGGTTGTTGGCCATGGCGTTTTGTGGGGCAGTGGCAGCAACCTCCATACAGAGGAACATGTGGGTGTGGAGTCACAGCCAAGAGTGGTGGGATTGCTATGTGCTTCGCTGCTTCACTGATGGAGTTCATATGAAATTTTCGTATGACAAGAAGAACATTTATGTACATTTGTGAACGCCTACTTGTACCACTCTCATGGGAGGAAACACGGGCAGGTCGGATGAATCTGACCTGGCCTTTCAGACTGAAGTCGCATGTCAAAAGATCGGATATGTATCGGTTTTAGGACCACATATCCAAGTGGTCTGGGTCGCATTTGAAAAAATCGGATCTGTGTCATTCAGACTGTCATTAAAAGATCAGATACTGGTTGCATACGGGCAAAACAATCTGATTTGGGTCACTTCAGGTTGCAGTCTGAAAGTAGCCTTGGATATGTGGTCCTAAAACCGATACTTATCCGATCTTTTGACATGCGATTTCACTCTGAACAGCCAGGTCACGTTCATCCGACCTCCACGTCGTCAACAAGCGAGAGTGGTACAAGGAGGCGCTCACAAATGTAGACAAACGTTCTTCTCGTCATACGAAAATTGTGTATGATCTCCATGTCAGTGAAGCAGTAAAGCACATAGTAATCCCACCACTCTCAGCACCAACACAGAACGTTCTACGGACATTGCTGCTACTGCCCCACAAAACGTCAAGGCCAAAAACCTTCTCTTTCTCAATCTCCTCTTTAAAACAAATACGAGGGGCATTCAAAAAGTTCTAAGACAAACACCATAAATTCAAAATGAGTCGAACTAGCTCAACAAAATGACCTTGAATCGTACCACTGATGACTTATAAACACATTTGACAAGTTTCGGGATTCTAGCTTTGTTATTCAAAGAGTTACGTTACATATTACACAACCCACTTTTTTGACCCTCCAAAATGAGCCAATCTGATGTCCGAGCAAACATTAAATTTCTAACAAAACTTCAATGAAACTAAAGAAATTATTGAAGATTTGCACAATGTTTATGGATGTTTTTTTTCCTATTTCCAAAGTTGAAGGAACATTTAAAAGGAACAAGATTTCAGTCCATACTTGAAGCGAAGAGGGAGGTTGTGACCTGCTTGACTAGACAAGCTGCAGAATTCTATCGAGAAGGAATTTTTCGGTGGAAACATCGCTTGCAGAAGTGTATTGACTTAGGTGGATGTTATGTAGAAAAATTATTTTGTTACTTTCAAAAATGAAGTTGTTTTTTAATTTGTCTTAGAACTTTTTCAATGACCCTCGTAAGTTGTACATGTTCTGGCTCCGGTACAATAGCAACTTTAAAATCTCAATGCTAGTGCCCATGTTTAGGGGACTTCCGTAAACACTGAGCACACTCGCTGTATGTGACCTCGTTGTGTCCTCCAAGGCGCATGCGGGACACTTTTGGGGCATTTAAAGTTCACACTGGAGATCACAGACAAGTCACATTTAATTGGAAATGTGAACGACCACGCAAAAAAATCGGATTTCACAAAAAAAAAATCCAAATTGAGCTTTAAAGGTCCCATGGCATGAAATTTTCACTTTCTGAGGTTTTTGAACGTTAACGTGAGCTCCCCTACCCTGTTTAGGCCCCCCCAATGGCTAAAAGTTGCGTAATGTCTAAACTGAGCATTTGCGATCCTTTTCTGCGTTTGAAAAAAACACAGCTCAAATGGGCGATTCTGGACAAGGCACCTTATTGACGTCAGATCGAAAAAAGAAATGCAAATTCAGTTCCACCACCGTCTGGATCTCCACCTCCTGTCTCTGGAAATCACGCCCAGAGAATTTGGACTGCGGAGGAGCTACGCAATGCGAAATGCGTTTTTTTATTTGCCTGGAGGCACATGCGAGTGTTTTTAGACTTGGAAGTCCTTTACCCGACCCTCTGGACCTCTGAAACAGCAGTGGTTTAATTTTATTTTCTGTGAAAATGTGTTTTTTTTCATTGAAAAGGCTGTCCTTTCCTCCTTCGCGCTTACACAAGGGAACAAGGAACCAGTGGCGCATTTGCCCCCCCCACCCGCTCCTCTAACCAATCTGTGTCCTTCTCATTTGCATTCAAGCAACAAGGCCCAGAATGAGGTGTTCAGAGAGTTATTTTTTGACTCTGACTCTGTACATGTGTCTTTGTGTTGATTTTGAAGAAGGATTCATTTACAGTATTAGGGAACCATTAAGGCACCATATAAAAGCATCAAGAAGTACCATGTCATGGGATCTTTAAGCCCTGCAGTCTGAACGTAACCATAGAGACCGCACAATGCAAGAAAAGACCTTTAGGTTGACTATGCACTTCCAGGTTGTTTAGATATAAGGTCCAATTATTAATGTGAAACTATGTTAAATATAAAGTAATTATCAAATATTAATTATCTGTCTTATTTAATTATTTATTTACCAAAGATTGGAATTTAAATGTGAAATTTTCTTCCTTAAAGACTGCAACTTCATGGGGTTGGGTCCACCACCTGCTTGTGGTTGTTGATTGGTCCACAACAATATGGCATTAAATTGACCTATTTCCATGGCAACAAGCAGGTGGCATCAGCAGGCCAACATACAGGTCACATCTGTGGAGACTCTGCTCAAAGTACGAATGTTTTTCAATATATTTTTGAGCAATAAAAACACATTTAATTGAACGAAACAAAAGGCTGATGTCGGACCTTCCACCAGAAAAGTTACACAGTGAACCTTTAAAGCCTCAACCTTAGAAATTCAATTAAATGTGGTTTTATTGCTCAAAAATACATTGAAAAACATTCTTACTTTGAGCAGAGTCTCCACAGATCTGACCTGTATGTTGGCCTGCTGGTGCCACCTGACTGTCTCCATGGAAATAGATCAATTTAATGCCATAATCGACAACCTCTCCATGGAGACAAGCAGGTGGTGGACCCAATCCCGTGAAGTTGGTCTTTAAGGAAGAAAGTTTCACATTTAAATTCCAGTTTTTTTGGTAAATAAATAATTAAATAAGACAGATAATTAATATTTGATTATTACATTATATTTAACATACTTTTAATGGAAATGAAACAAAAGGCTGATGACGAACCCTCCAGAAAAGCCTCAACCTTAGAAACCTTGGGGCGTTGTAGCGAGAAAAAAAAGTATTTACATTCATTTTTCATGTAACAGGAATAAAACGATAGGTATTCAAATAAAATGAGACATTTGCTTGCAGTTGCATTTTGTTGTAAAATCGTCGACATGTTATAATTTAGTGGAAAAAAAGAGTGGTTTGAACTTATGATCTGACGTTATGCAACAGGCCTATACATTTCCTATAATCGCAGAATCAATGAAAGTGTGAGGAGGAGCATTACTCGTGCACATCCAGCCGGAACCACGTGGAAAAGCTTCATTCACATATTCTATGGCGGATAAAGAAATAAGAAAGGGTCTTTATACTGCTGCCACCTCACTCTCTCCCTGCCCTCCTTCTCTGCTCTCTTCCTCTCCCCTCTCTCTCTACCTTTTCCTCTTTCTCTCCACTATCCCCCTCTCTGTCTCTTCTCCTGTTTCTTTCTTTTTCCATCTCCCCTGCTTCTGTCTCTGCTCTCCCTGCTCCCCCCGTATCTCTCCTTTCTTCTCTCTCTCTCTCTCTCTCTCTCTCTCTCTCTCTCTTCTCTCTCTAAGGTTACTTCCTCTCTCCCCCTCTCATTTCCTCTCTCCCTTCCTTAGTGCCTTCTCTTTCTCTCTTTCCTCTCTAGCTCTCTCTCTCTGTCTCTCTCTCTCTCTTAGTCCTCTCGCTCTTTTTCTCTCCTCTGTCTCTCCTCTCTTCCTCTTTCTCTCTATGCCCCCACCTCTCTCTCTCTCTCTCTCTCTCTCTCTCCCTTTTCCTCTTTCTTGTTGCTATGCCTCTCTCTGTCTCTTCTCCTCTCTTTTTCCATCTCTCTTCTCTCCTCTTTAGCCCTGCATCTCTCTCTCCTCTCCCTGCTCCCCCCAGTACCTCTCCTTTCTTCCTGTCCTTTCTCCATCCATCTCTGCTCTCTCTCTCCACCTGTTTCTTTCAGCTCTCTCTAGTGCCCTCTTATTCTCAACTCTCCCTCACCCCCTTCTTTCCTTCTCTCTCTCTTTTCTCTCGCAATGGTTACTTCCTCTATCCCCCTCTCGTTTCTCTCCTCTATCATTTTCTCTCGTTGCTCTCTTGGTCTTTCTCTCTCTGTCTCTCTCGCCCTCCCCCTCTTCCTTCCTTAGCGCCTTCTGTCTCTCTTTCCTCTCTAGATCTTTCTCTCTGTCTCTCTCTCCCTTCTTTTGCTCCTTCCCTCTCTTTCTCTCCTCTCTTGCTCTTTCTCCCTCGCCCCCCCTTCCTTAGTGCCTTCTCTTTTTCTCTTTCCTCTCTAGCTCTTTCTCTCTGTCTCTCTCTTTCTCTCTCTCTCTAGCTCTATCTCCCTTAGTCCCCTCTCTCTTTTTCTCTCTCCTCTGTTTCTCTTTCTCTCTATGCCCCACCCCTCTCTCTCTCTCTCTCTCTCTCTCTCTCTTTCTTAGCTCCTTCTCTCTCTCTCTCGTTCTTAGCTCCTTCTTCCTCTCGTTCTCTCGTCTCTTGCTCTTTCTCTCTATGCCCCTACCCCTCTCTCTCTCCCTTTCTTAGCTCCTTCTCTCCCTCTCTCTCTCTCTCTCTCCCTTTCTTAGCTTCTTCTCTCTCTCTTTCTTAGCTCCTTATCTCTCTCTCTTTCTTAGCTCCTTCTCCCTCTCTCTCTTCCTTAGCTCCCTCCCTCTCTCTCTTTCTTAACTCCTTCTCTCTCTCTTTTGCTCTCTCTTTCTTAGCTCCTTCTTTCTCTCATTCTCCCATCTTTCTCTTTCTCTCTGTGTCTCTCTCTCTCTCCCTTCTTTAGCTCCTTCCCTCTCGTTCTCTTCTCTCTTGCTCTTTCTCTCCCTCCCGCTCTCTCCCCTCCCTCCCTCTCTCCAGGCGTCTCCGGTCCACACCTTGATCTCGTAGCGTTGGGCAGGTCGTCCTCTGTCCATCTTGTCCAGAATAATGTGAGCATTGAAGTCTGCCTGACCTGCTCCTGTGCCGCTCGTATTACCCCAGCGCCTTATTCTTATTTTCACCGACCATAGACCTCTGCTTTATCTCCACGGTAACACTACATTACCTGCCAAAGAGCTGGAAATGTCCAACTCAATCTCCAGCTCAGCCCCACAGCTTGGATTGCCTCCGTCATAAATAAGATCATTATACAAGTGCTAATCCCATTAAATAGATCATTTTGCAAATAACTAAATCCAATTGTAAAAGTGTTTTCAGAGGGGGAGCAGCAGCAGCTTCTGAACGGGCTCATGTCCCACGACTTCACTCCCTCATAAGCAATAGCAGATTATTAACACAAGAAGCCAAGAACACTGCCTCCTCTTTGTATCTGTGTAGCATCAAAACATCTTTTTGTATTATGTCTTACGAGATTTGAATGTTGATGTGAACCTGATATTTAAAGTGTAGATGTTACGCGCTCACCCACTTTGGCATGAGATGTTAGGCCCGACCGAGTTAACTGAATGTTTGTGTTGATACGAGATGGTTTTGTTAAATCTATAGGTGTATGTCAGTTAGAGGGTGGGAGGTACATTATTGGCAAAAGGTTACATTTATATAGGGTGACATCAGGTCATTTGAGCCATCAGCTAAAATGAGACATTTAAGGTTTGAGCATCCTAGCTCTTTAAATGTTAGCAGCTAATGGCTGCAAACTATATCAAATGCATGCTACAACTGTACTTAATAGAAAACAATACATTTGATTGGTGTATGGTTGGTATGGTGGGCGGGACAATGCCACACTTACATACTGCTGAGGAGAACTGTGAGGTTAGTGGCCTGGCAGACAATTCTTTCTTGAAACTTATAAGGTTGATAAATCATTAAAACATTGACCTTCAGCTATAAAAAAAAATAGGCTAAATGGATGTTGTGTCAGCCTTTATCAGATATGATGCTGAATTTTTGCTTAGCTAAACTATTTTTCATGAAATTAGTATTTTTGGTGGTGGCTCAATTTACCTTGATGTACTGAGGTAAATTGAGCCATGCACTTCAGCTAAAATGAGCCACCTTCAGAGTTAGCTTAAGGTAATATTTTGATGGTATAGGCTATTAGCATAGCATTTTGATGATATGTAGGCCTGCTTATCCACATCTTCTGTTCTATTTATCCCCCCTGGATATACTTTTGGGTTCAATAAATCAATCAATCAATCAAACAATATTTATAAAGCGCTTTTCATACAAAATTGTAGCACAAAGCACCTTACAGTGGTTAAGGATTAGAAGATTGACTTTTATTGATCTCACACAGGAGAAATTGTTCTATGTTAGACCCGGGGACCAACCCCATGATTTTGTTATTTAGTCTTGGTCAGGACCTTAGCTGGAGGATTTTACCTATGGAGCATGTTTGGGTTGATGGGGGAAACCGGAGTGCCCGGAGGAAACCCACCCAGACACAGAGAGAACATGCAAACTCCACACAGAAAGCCTCGGGCGACCCGAACCTTCTTGCTGTGAAGCATGAGTGCGAGCCACTCAGCCACTGTGCTGCCAGAGGGAAAAAAAAAACAAACAAAAAAAATAACAGACAAACAAAGAGACGAACAAACAAAACAGACAAGCAAACAAACAAACAGAGGACAAACAAGCAAACAGACGAATAAGCAGACGAACAAACAAACAAACAAACAAAAGAACAAACGAAAGACAAGCAAACAGATGACCGAAGTCAATCAAAGGCCAAGCTAAACAGGTGAGTCTTGAGCCCACTCTTAAAGGTCCCATGGCATGAAATGTTCACTTTCTGAGGTTTTTGAACGTTAATGTGAGCTCCCCTACCCTATTTAGGCCTTCCCCCATGGTTAAAAGTTGTGAAATGTCTAAAAAGAGCATTTGCGATCCTTTTCTGCGTTACAAAAAATCGGAGCTCAAACGGGCGATTTTGAACAAGGCACCTTATTGACGTCAGATCGAAAAAAGAAATGCAAATGCAGTTCCACCCCCGTCTGTCTGTACTCAGCGTCTCTGTAAATCACGCCCAGAGAGTTTGGACTGCGAATGCGCTAGGCAATGCGAAATGTGTTTTTTTATTTGCCTGGAGGCACGTCCGAGTGTTTCTAGGCTCGGAAGTCCTTTATCTGAGCCTCTGGACCTTTGAACAGCAGTGGTTTAATTTTATTTTATGTGGAAATGGGTTTATTTTTCAATGGAACGCTTCAAATCTCTCCCCCCGTGCAAAAACAAGGAAATGGATCAGAGAGCGCTCAGAGCGAGAGCGGAGCGTTTGGCCACGCCCCCACCCTCTACTATTGGCCATCTCTTTTCTCCTCATTTGCATTCAAGCAACAACGCCCATTATAGACTGTTCAGAGTGACAAAAATTACTCTTTCTCAGCTTATCTCTGTTTCTCATGCACTGAGTGTTGATTTTGAAGAAGGATTCATTTACAGTATTAGGGAACCATTAAGGAGCCATTTAAAAGCATCAAGAAGTACCATGTCATGGGATCTTTAAAAACATGAATGTTCTCTGCAGCCTGAGGTCCTCCGGCAGTCAGTTCCATAAACGAGGGCCGTAGTACTGAAAAGACGCCTCTCCGTGAGTGTGTCCAATAAAGTACTAAAGTGCACTCTCTCTCTCACACACACACACACACACACGCGCGCCCGCACACACACACACACACACACACACACACACACATGTTATGTGATGTTTTATTTTGTGTGTTAGAATTACTAATATGTTTTTATGATAAATAAATGAATGTTTTGCTTTGCATTTTTGGTGGCTCATTTAAGCTGGTAAGTGGCTCAATTTAGCTGACCGGGTGGCTCATTTTACCTGAACACTGATCGTTAAAAAAATGTGGGACAGCTGATGTTTTATAAGCTGTAAAACCTAAATGATTAAATTTTATACAATAATTCAACCCTAAAATATTAAAGATTGTATTTATTAACTAAAATAAATATAAACCAGTGTCATAGATAGTTTTTTTACGAGTTTCCTAAGACATTAACCAAAATGTGGCTCAAATTACCTGATGTCACCCTAGTGATTTTCTACTTTCAAGGCAGTCAGATCGCTTTACATCAAGGAACTATCAATCAATCAATTAAACAATATTTATAAAGTGCTTTTCATACACAAATGTAACACAAAGCGCCTTACAGTGGTTAAGGATTAGAAGATTGACTTTTATTGATCACACACAGGAGAAGTTGTTTCTACATTTGACCCGGGGACCATCCCCATGATTTTGTTATTTAGGCTTGGTCAGGACCTAAGATGGAGGATTTTACCTATGGCGCATGTTTACGTTGGTGGGGGAAACCGGAGTGCCCGGAGGAAACCCACCCAGACATGGGGAGAACATGCAAACTCCACACAGAAACGCCAGGGCGACCCAAGCCTTCTTGCTGTGAAGCATGAGTGCTAGCCACTCAGCCACCATGCTGCCAGAGGAAGAAAAAAAAAGAAAGAAGAAGAAGACGAACAAACAAACAGCGAACAAACAGACTGACAAACAAACAGACGGACAAACAGACAGACAGACAGACAAACAAACAGATGAACAAATAAACAGACGGACAAACAAACAGACTGACAAACAAACAAACAAACAAACAAAGAGACGAACAAACAAACAGAGAAACAAACAAATAGACGAACAAACAAACAGATGGAAAAGAAACAAACAAAAGAACAAACGAAAGACAAGCAAACAGATCGAAGGCCAAGCTAAACAGGTGAGTCTTGAGCCCACTCTTTAAAACATGAACATTCTCTGCAGCCCTGAGGTCCTCCAGCAGTTCCATAGACGAGGGCCGTAGTACTGGAAAGATGCCTCTCCCTGAGTGTGTGTCCTGACTTTGGGAATGACCAGGAGCCTGCTGCCGGAGGAGCGCAGTGCCCGTGAAGGTTCGTAAGGAGAAAGCAACTACTCACCATTCCATTTTTTTTTTTCCTTTTTTTTCCGTTTTCTCCATATTTTCAGGTTGTGGAGGCAACGGTCCAGATCCGCTGCCCAGATCACAGTGCACCGGCCCCCATGGATTCCCCCGCCGGTGGTGGGTCCACGGGAGGATGGCCCCACGTTGCTTTATGCAACTGGCCTTGATGTACTTTGTGTCATGGGGACTCTTCCAGTGTGCACAGACAGTGGGGGCAAGGTGGGGTTGAGTGTCTTGCTTGCAGACACAACAGCAGCACTCATCTGTGGGAGCATGGGATCGCACCGCCAACCCCTGGATCAGCTGACAAATGCTCTACCAACTGAGCCCCTGGAAGCATTCACTTATTCACAAAAACACAAGGAGCAAGGTTCAAGGTGGGTTAAGTAATATGATTAAGATAAGATAAGATAAGATATGCCTTTATTAGTCCCTCAGTGGGGAAATTCCAGTGTTGCAACGCACAGATAACGTTGGCCTCTGCGCGTCCTCCGTAGCAGCTCCTCCGGGATGTCATGGCGGTCACGGGGGCGCACATAGCAACGCACATAGCAACGGTGAAAAAGTTAAAATCCAGAGAAAATAGAGGTTGAAATGGAGCAGAAACATCGCGTTTCTGAAGCACTTAGCCTTATACACAGAATCTTCAAAGTGTGCAAACGAACAAGCAGATAAGAGCAGAAAAAAAGTTGGAAAATAAGAAGTTAAAACCATACTCTGGAACATTCTCAATGGAGATTAATACGTTTTATGTTATACTGCAGAAAATCATAGCCAAAGGAACAACATTTTCATAGAAGCGGGTGGAGGCCCTCCTTCAGTCCAAGTAAGAGTCAGGTTTGTGGAGATGTAAGTCTGCTCACAGTAAGGATTCAAATTAAGGCTGCGTCCCATTTCTCTGTCTTACCTCTTCGTCTTACCCCTACCCCTTGGTTTTGCGTGTTCATGTGAGGGTAAGGGGTGTCCCCATTCTAATTTTGATCAAGGGCTAGGGCCACGACCAAGGGCTACATACCCTTTCAAACGAAGTAAGCTCTCAACCAGACTTGAAACAAAGGGGTACGCCTACAAGCTCAGGCAGGTTTTGGGATCAGGATGGCAGCGTCACATCGACCAGCCAAGGACTCTCATATATGTATTTTCAGCAGTTGTAATTATCGATTAACAGTTTAGCAGGTTTACAATTATGACGCTTATGTTCTACGTTACTTTTAGTGAACTGTTGTTGCAGTTTTAATTGTAGTGATGTCTGTTTAGCCGACATTATCATTTTCATTGAACTTTCACGTATAAACAAGCTAGTTTTTTTGTCGAGCTGAGGTACCCGATAATCCTTGACATTTGTTTACGTTTGTTTGCGTCAATTGTTGTCGCCTCTGTAGACGTAGCAGCCAGGTAGAGGCGAGGGACGATGACGCAAACAGTAATCGAGTGGTGTCCCATTTCTTAGGGGAACATTCGTACCCCGAGCCCTCTCAGCTCGGTATCGAGGGGCAAGACAAAGACGTAGATAAAGGGGAAGGGGAAGGGGTAAGACAGAGTAATGGGACGCAGCCTAAGTCTAGTCTATTAGTCTATCTAAGTCTATTTTTTGTCAAAAAAGTTACATACTATGGCTTTAATATACTGTATATACACCGACAAATTGTCATTGAAGTGTGGGCTGTAATTTCTAAATCATTTATTTCATTTAAGGCTCAAAGATTCATGTCATTAAATACTTAAAATTCATTATTAAAGAAATATGTAACAATTTAAAATACAGACTATATAGATTGTCCTGGGAGCCATAGTTTCCTCATCCAAGACCAAACCAAAAATATCTGGCTGACAGGATTAGCATATCCATTAAGTTAATAGTATCAATAACACATTCATTAGATACACATGTGCTTCAATCCTACACATATGGTTTGAGGGGAAGGCAAAAATATTCTCTTAATGATAAACAAAACTACAGCCAATATCTCAGGGCTCTTATTATAATGGCCAGGCATAGTCCTGTGATGTCCCTTCGAAAGTGCACAATTTCCTGTTTCTAATATAAATGGTCGGTAATTACTTGAGCTTTCACTGTCCCATAGGGAGTCGATCTTTTTGATGACGTTTCTTGTATAGGGTCTTTCTTCATAAGGCGCTTACAGGATCGCTTCCATGCCCCGAAAATCTTCATTCTAACTCACTTTTAAACCAATGCCAACAAATGAGCCACTTACGAAATTAATCCAAACTCCAAATCATTACCATAATTCATCTGCACAAGTGCCCTTCCAGCGCCCTTTAACTTTTCACATGGCTCCTCTTCTAGGTTTTTCCTGGAAGTCTTCGAAAACCCTGTAAGACGTTTTGCTAATTAATTGCTCCTGCATAAACATCTGTAAGCAAAAGAGGTATTCAAATTGTAAAGTATATGCGCCCCCAAGTATTTGTGTTTGTTCCACTCAGCTAATAAAGTACATAATCCGATAATGGGTGATATCCGAGGCTTTGATTGTGCCTGGAGTGGTTGTTTTACCTTTGTGGAGAGTGCGTTGGCATGGTAAGGATGTTCTGGTATCTTTTCATGCTTTTTAATTGTGCGCAGAGGCTGTGGGGGGAACGCTGGTGTGGTTAAATGAATTAGAGAACAGCGCCCCCAGGTCATGTCAGCGCACTCATGTGAACTGCAGCTGCTTTTCAAGGACTTACTAGAGTGCGTGTTTGTGTGAGTTTTCCTGGCTGACGGAGGATAGTTTTTGTTTGCAACTTTATGAGTGTTTGTTTGGAGTTGGGATTATTGTTAAAGGTGCACTGTGTAGGGTGTGTTAGTTATATCTCTCCATAGATACGTGATATATGACCCAAATTTGGTTAATTGCAGCAATCAGATAGAAAAACTAAAGGTGCATTATAGAAATTTTTGGGTGGAGGATCCCTCACCGACTTGTGTAAATAAAGATGTTATTCATTTGCCTGAAAAGTTCCACAGTACGGCATTACACACTGACCTATCTCCATGGAGACAAGCAGCTAAGATACAGGTCAGAAAAGTGGAAAGACAACCCCAGTGAGAATGCATGCTTTTCAAGTTTTTGAAGTTTGAGTTATGACGACGGTCTGAACAGAAGACGCACAAGTGGCGTCGCGTCTTCACTTTTAATTCCGCGTTTAGACGAGCATTTTCGGGAGGAAATCTGTGTGCATACGGTGATGCAAAAGTGTGTGGAATTGGATTCGTTATGCATGCCAGGCGGCTAGGTGGTGCTGTGATACATTTTCACTATGTCCGTGCGCATGCGAAGAAACTTCCTTCTTCTCATCTGCGCCGGGAAAAGCAAAACAAAACATGGCTACCAGTAGCAAAAAAAATTAGTGCGGTCAGACGAAGAAGTTCGACTATTGCTTCAGACCACATTAGACTACAAAGCAACGAAGGCGCAACAAGGTGTGGACAGGGAGTCCTGCCAAACAAAGTACACTGATATATGGACCGATGTGACATAAACGCGTACGCGACGTCAGCAGATTTGACCAGAGTTTTGCATCTTGAGCAGTGTAAATGAAAACGCTACGGCGGAGCGTATTCAAGTTTTCCACTTTGGAGGCCGGTTTCAGTTTTTGCATTCTTAAGCCCCCAAAACGCCGTCACCATCTAAATGAAAGGCACTTCTGATAAAATAATTTGTGGTTTTTACCTGTAAGGGTTCTCATGTAAACAGGCCCTGAATGCCATACTGTGGAATATTTCAGGTAACACAATATTATTTCTATGGGGACACATGGGCGGCACGGTAGCTGAGTGGCTAGGGCTCTTGCTTCACAGCAAGAAGGTTCCGGGTTCGATCCCCGGGTCGCCCAGGCCTTTCTGTGTGTGTTCTGTGTGGAGTTTGCATGCATGGTCTGGGTTTGATCCCTGGGTCGCCTGGGCCTTTCTGTGTGGAGTTTGCATGTTCTCCCCGTGTCTGGGTGGGTTTCCTCCGGGCACTCCGGTTTCCCCCACCAACCCAAAACATGCATCATAGGTACCTCCAGCTTTGGTCCTGACCAAAGCAAGAAGATCATGGAGATGGTCCCTGGGCGCAGTAATGTGTGCTGCCCACTGCTCCTGATAACAGGATGGGTTAAATGCAGAACTGGAATTTCCCCACTGTGGGACTAATAAAGGCATAGCTTTAAAATGCAGAGAAGAATTTCTCCAGTGTGAGATCGATAAAGTCACTTCTTCTTCTTCTTCATTGCCAACATAAAAAAAAAAAAAAAATCACGTACTGCACCATTAATGGGAGTATTTTTGTTGAGGTACGGAGCAAAAAGTATTTATACATGCTTTATAATGTCACATTCCTCTTCATCAAATCTTGTCTAGTATCTGTTGTATAGATTTCTCTGTAGAGCGTGACATCGCCCCCTGCTGTCTGACCTGGTCCCTGCAAGTCTGGGATAGAGTGCGTGTCCCCTCGTCCCGGTTCATGGACCTCAATGGCCTTTGTGATCCCTAGGTGAAACTTGTCTCTTTCATTCTAAGTTTCAACAGTAACTTAAAAGCGTCTGAATTGTAAAACTACTTTACAGCCTCTCTTCTCATGTCTCCCAGCGGCGTTAGCTAGAACTTGATCCGAACACTGTGATCTTGAACATGACTTGGGTCCCTGCTGCTGCTTCTGACTTTAAAGAATGGACAAATGAGTAACATGTGTGCGGCGCTGTGGTGAATACTTGCGAAAATGCCGAACAAAGGGTCCAGACTGGAGCTTGGAACGGGGCGTGTGTGTGCATCCTAATGTTCTCGTCATTAGAGCCATTGCGGCGGTAATTATTCTGCTCTGAACTGTGAGAGAGTGAGAAGCACCAGCCTGCCCCTGTCTCCCACTGTATCTGCCTCCGACTAATGAAGAGAAAGAGCCAAAAAAAAAAAAAAAGATGTCAGGATGGAGGTGATACAATTAGGAGGAAAAGCTTGTATTGGAATAAACAGTGAGGCATGGGGTGTGAAGCCAAAAACTCAAGAGTAGTGTTAGTTCAAAAAATATTAGTCATGTACAGATTTTTAGATATGTCAGTGTAATGATACTTGGAAAATGAAAATGAGTATACGTTAAAATGATCATTATACTGTTAAAAAACATCTTTGATCTCAATGTAAGTAATATTTTTGGCTTTATTTAGGCATTTCCAGTTTAATTTTACTGCAACTATGGATCTGCACCAATATGGGTAATTATAGCCTGGTCATAATAATTACTATATCAACTTTGTATGTTTTTTTTTTTTTTTGGCTATACAATAACATTTAAGCAGTAAAAGGTTGAATAAATCACTTCTATGACTCATTATAGATACAAACTAAGTACTAAAGTGTTTCATTCTGCTATTTATTTATTACAGTTTGTGATTTTTTAACAATATTCTACATTTTGAATAGATTTTTGGGGGTAATCCTGTTTTAGGGTTATTGCGTTTCAATATTGTAGTTTATCATCTATATTTTCTTTATCAATACATCGTACTTCAAAATCTGTTATTGCTGTATACATTTATATGCAGTAATAAATAATATAATATCCAAAGATGAGGTTTAACCCTAGAACACTCTCACTATAAAAAGTAACACCATCACTTTTGCCGGGTCATTTTTACCCGATATAATATACCCAACAAAAAGTACTTGTCATGAAAAATAGATCAAAATATGACAACATATGATACATTTGTGGTTTTCTTTTATTTTCAACTGTGGTATGTGTAACAAAATGGAAAAAAAAAAAAAAAAATATGAAGACCCTAAAAACATGCTCCAAAATTACTGAAAAATAAGACATTTGAGAACAAAAAATGCAAAAAGTAAAAAATAAAATAATAATAATAATAATAATAATAATAATAATAATAATAATAATAATAATAATAATAATAATAATAATAATTATTATTATTATTATTATTATTATTATTATTATTATAAACACGGAAGGAGGAGAATAATGGTGTTACGTACTGTTTTCAATCTAGCCTTAGCGATATGGTTTGCTCAGTTTTTACAGTTTTTACAATTTGCACAAATGTTTGAGCAGCATCGTGAGGTTTACACTATTTTACAATAAATTTCCAAACGACGAAGTCACAGGGCAAGACGGCTAAGGAGAACAGCGCTCATGTGCGTGCAGCAAGTTCTGACTCTTGCTCTTCACGCAAAACGTAAGTAAGCCTTATAAGTTTCATTTCGTTTAGTTTCGTTTCGTCAGCCTCGGTTTCCCATAATGCTCAACATACAACGGGAGCTCGTTAAGTACAAAAAGCCAACTTGTGTCGGATCGAGTCCTGTCTGCATTCTCACCTCAAACAAACCGCACCAGAGTTCGAAAGTTCGGTTCGCTCGTTTGCTCCAGATCGAGATTTTTGGTTTTTATTCACACCAGCCCAAAAGGTCTGAATCAAAGCAACAAACGAACTCTGGTTCGTTTTAAACAAACCAAACAAGGCAGGTGTGAAAATGACCTTACTTACCTATTCCTTACATCCTCTTACATTAAAGTCATTACATTCTTACATCACCCGAAAGTGGATTTTAGGGTAGCGAAACACCTACACCTTCAAAGATGTCAAAAACAATGGTGAAGCTCCCCAGGGACCCATGACACTCGGAAAAATGCAACATATCATGTAAATACTTTTGCTCGGGTGAAAATCAACCAGCGATAGTGGTCTAGGGTTAAGATGATGTTATATGATATGATATGATATGATTTATATGATTTTATATTACACAAGAACTAAAAATAAAAAAAATCATGACAACATTACAAGAAAAATTAAGCACATTAATGGTGCAGTCTGTACAGTAACTTCTTGGTTGGGGGTCCATTACCTTCTTGTTTCTATGGATATGCCATTGTTCTGCTTGGAATGTTCCACAGTATGGCATTAAACAGCTCTACCTTTCATTTATTTAATTACAGGTGGTTTTATTGCTCAAAATACCAAGAAAAACAGGCCTTCTGACTGTGAGCCGGTTCGCCTTTCTACGGATCTGACTTATAACTTGGCCTAGTTTGATCTTCATGATGATCGAAAGGTTTAATCCCAACATTCCAAACATCTCCACGGAGAAAAGCTTTTGACCCTCCATCGAAAAGTTAAGCAATGCACCTTTAAGTACATTAAATGAACCCAAAAAGTAGAAACAAATACTGTATATCTAGCTGTTCAGGAGGTCATATTAACTTATTTTTCATTTATAAATCAGATTTATGAAGCTGGTCACACAGTCTAAACAATAAGAATAAAAGAAAATGTGTGATTACGCTGCTCGGTCATGGTTTCAGCAAAAATAATCATTCAATTGTGATCATAGTAACACTAAAATTTGATATTGCAAATCCCTCTTTCCACCCTCTACGCTTTTGTTCTCCTCAGTATATAATCTGCCTCTATAATGAAGTACAAGGAAAGCCGTTTTGCGCTTATAGGAGCAGTATAGGAGAGGGACATGTCAGGATTGAGGTGGTCCGCCCCCCTCACAGGGTCAAACTGCAGGGGTTAATACTGCTGTCTGACACTGCACACTAACTCCGCTGAGCTCATCACATTAATTAAACAGACACACATCCTCCAAGGCTCCGGTGGCCAATGGATGCCAGCTAAAAAAGCACTCCATTCATAGTGGTTGGCAGGGTGAGCATGTGGGGTGGGCTTTGGAGAAACGCTACCTGGCCCTCCCTGGTTTGATTAATGTGAAGAACAATGCAGCTCTTGTGGCCCGTTAGCCGCGCTCCACTTGGTTCTGGTTCAGAGCTCGGAGAGAGGAGCCTGAGACGCACCAATACGGGAACAGTAAGGAAGATACGCAAAATATACGCAGTACCGCTCTCCACCACTGACAAAAATGGTTTTAAAAAATGCATACTAGTACTGTGCTTGGGTAATTTGTGTTCGCTTATTATGAGGGCACTACTGATGCCTTCCAGTGACGTCACGCTGGGGGTGTTCTGCATGTACAGCTCTGGAAAAAATAAGAGACCACTGCATTTTTTTCTGAAATCAGCATCTCTACATGTATTACAGCCATTCCATTCCAGCGTGTTGAATTCCAACACAAACACAAAGCTGAGCTACTTCAGTTCTTGCACCAGGAGTGGAATAAAGTCACCCAAGAACAATGTGAAAGACTTGTGGAGAGCATGCCAAGACGCATGAAAGCTGTGATTAAAAATAAGGGTTATTGCACCAAATATTGATTTCTGAACTCTTCTTAAGTGTAAACATTAGTATTATGTTGTTTTAAAATGAATTTGATTTTGTTTCTTTGCATTGTTTGCACTGCT
Source organism: Paratrypauchen microcephalus (assembly GCA_036785185.1). NCBI lineage: Eukaryota > Metazoa > Chordata > Actinopteri > Gobiiformes > Gobiidae > Paratrypauchen > Paratrypauchen microcephalus. The sequence goes on from JAVJIX010000001.1 coordinate 3,470,313, forward strand.
TTTAGATTTTAGATTTTGTCTTAGATGTTTTTGTCTTGTCTTTATATTGTATTTTGTACACTGTCTTTTTGCACTGCTTGGCCAGAGAGAAACAAAATTTCAATTCACTGTATGTCGAACACAGAATAAAGCTCACTTTGAATGTTGAACTTGAACTTTGAGGTCTGAAAACATGCTGAAAACATCTTTTTTGTTATTTTGACCATTTGTCAAATAAATGCTCTAAACCAGGGGTGTCCAAACTTTTTTCATCAAGGGCCACATATCTAAACACAAAGCAGAGGGACGATCGAGGGCCATAGACTGGTGCTCAGTACAGTCAATAATTGAAATATCTGCATGTTTAACACGTCACACAGTCCTTTATTCATGCTAAGATCCTCAAAACCACACAATAAATATTAAATATTGTCTTATCAAGGCAGATTTTCAAAAAACTTGCAGTCAAAAGTTCTGCTCAAGGTAATTTGGGCCAATTCACCTGGGAGCCTGAGGGCCAAGAAAAATTTGTCTGAGGGCCACATTTGGCCCACGGGCCATAGTTTGGACATGCCTGATCTAAACGATAATATTTTTATTTGGAATTTGGGGGAAATGTTGTCAGTAGTTTATAGACTCAAAAATGTTCCTTTTGCCCAAACACATACCTATAAGTAGTAAAAATCAGAAAAACTGATCATTTTGCAGTGGTCTCTTATTTTTTTTCTGTATATGTCTGTATGACGGAATGTTCAGAGATGGTGACACGATCCACATTTGAAAAGACTGCCAAAAAAGTTTTAAGAAGAAAAATACAAAAATTGATTTGAACACATTTTCACGAGCCTGTGATCAGTACGAGCGTTCATGGTCCTGTTTAGGTGTTTCATTTTCAACAAAAATGTGAGCGTGAGTAACCGTAAAACTGACTTTGACGTAATTTTATGTCTCACAGACTTGTTTAAAGGTCCCATGGCATGAAATTTTCACTTTCTGAGGTTTTTGAACGTTAATGTGAGCTTCCCTACCCTGTTTAGCCCCCCCCCCATGGTTAAAAGTTGTGAAATGTCTAAACTGAGCATTTGCGATCCTTTTCTGCGTTACAAAAAATTGGAGCTCAAACGGGCGATTTTGAACAAGGCACCTTATTGACGTCAGATCGAAAAAAGAAATGCAAATGCAGTTCCACCCCCGTCTGTCTGTGCTCAGCGTCTCTGTAAATCACGCCCAGAGAGTTTGGACTGCGAATGCGCTAGGCAATGCGAAATGTGTTTTTTTTATTTGCCTGGAGGCACGTCCGAGTGTTTCTAGGCTCGGAAGTCCTTTATCTGAGCCTCTGGACCTTTGAACAGCAGTGGTTTTATTTTATTTTCTGTGGAAATGTGTTTATTTTTCAATGGAACGCTTCAAATCTCTCCCCCCGTGCAAAAACAGGGAAATGGATCAGCTAAGAGCTGACAGCGGATAGCGGAGAGTTTGGCCACGCCCCCACCCTCTACTATAGGCCAGCTCTTTTCTCCTCATTTGCATTCAAGCAACAACGCCCAGAATAAAGTGTTTGAGAGAGATATTTATGACTCTTTCTCATCTTATCTCTGTTTCTCATGCAGTTGATTGTGTTGATTTTGAAGAAGGATTCATTTACAGTATTAGGGAACCATTAAGGAGCCATATAAAAGCATCAAGAAGTACCATGTCATGGGATCTTTAACAGCACAAATCAGCTCACTTATTGTAGTTTAGCCAAATCAGGTCTTTCTGGTCAGGAGGTTCTGGTCAAAATGAAATCAAAGTCTAATTTGAGTTACAGAGCTTCAGACAGAATAGAGCCTACAGTTAGCATCACACCTCCATGGAAATTTGATGATATCAGCAGCAAAGTATATCTAGGACAAAGGGTTTCTTACACACACTTATTCAAGGTTGTGTAAGACTGGCATGTTGCTCTTCGTTATGGGATTATAAAAACTCACGACAAATTTTTCTCTTAACATTTCATTTACATTTCTTTTACTTTTCTTTTACATTCTTCAGACATATCAACAATGGTAAAGGAGAGCAGATACAAGTAATGTGATGAACAGAACAAACCAACAATGGTGCGGAAACAACAAGCATAAACCAACTCTACAGAAGGCAGTTTGTTCTAATATTCAGACCCACTCTCTATAAACTGTGACCAGACCATATGTTTATAAAACAACTTGAATTTATGGATATTTTGGCATTTCTTGAGACGTGTATCCAGACTGTCCCAGAGTTTTACACCACATGTAGACATAACGATCCTTTCCACGCTGTAATAACTTCAACAAAACCTCCTCCAACAAAATTATTCTTTACATTCATGGTGTAAATCTCTTTTTAATTGAATATACTGTTGGGTGGGTAGGGTTAAGTCTGGGTGATATGGCAAAATACTGTATAATCCCTCATATTGATTTCACTTATATCGCTTGATCATAAGTTTTGCTTTAGTTTTATTTTTAAAAACAAATCGTTTTATAGTAACAGAACAATACAGAATTTTAATCATTGCCATTTAAAACAAAAAATAGTTCACATTCTTCCTTCAAAATCTGAACTCTGCTCCAAACCACATGCTTCTACAGACAGAGGAACGGCTGTGGATCTCTCAGTTTAAAAGAACCAAGCTGATCAATGACTATTTCAAATGACAGAATCTCAGTCTTGATTAAAATATTGTTAATTGCATCAGCGCGGAAGAAGGGCGGACTTCATTTTGAGTTATTTTACCACCAGGAAACCATGGACCATTGACGTTCACAAGATCTCGTTAGCAGTGACCGTGAACCTCACTGGCTCCAAAATTTCTCCAGTCATGACTTAGGGCCTGTTTACACGAGAACGCTTATAGGTAAAAACAACAAAATATTTTATCGGAAGTGCCTTTCGTTTAGACGGTGATGGCGTTTTGGGGGTTTAAAAACGCAAAAAACTGAAACCGCCCTCCAAAGTAGAAAACTTGAATACGCTCCGCCGTAGCGTTTTCGTCTAGACGCAAAACTCTGGTCAAATCTGTTGACGTCGTGTACACATTTACGTCACATTGGTCCATATATCAGTGTACTTTGTTGGGCAGGACTCCCAGTCCTCACCTTGTTGCGCATTCTTTGCTTTGTAGTCTAACGTGGTCTGAAGAACTTCTTCGTCTGACCACACAAATTTTGTTTTGCTACCGGTAGCCATGTTTTGTTTTGCTTTTCGCGGCGCAGATGAGAAGAAGGAAGATTCTACGTATGCGCACGGACATAGTGATAATGTATCACAGCACCACCTAGCCGCCTGGCATGCATACCCAATCGAATTCCCCACACTTTTGCGTCACCGTATGCACGCAGATTTCCTCCCGAAAACGCTTGTCTAAACGCGGAATAAAAAGTGAAGACGCAACATCACTTTTGCATCTTCTGTACAGCCCGTCATCATATAAACGTAGCCTTAGCGGTGAAGACCACAGAGTGACATGCTAATACTCAAAACTCCAAACAGAAATCTCTTCACCAATACTCACTCTCACAGATGTAACACAACAGGGAGACAAATTACAACTCTCCAAAAAACTTGACAACTCATTTCACTTGTAAATCGAAGAATTTACCCCCTACGGAGACACGAAGAGGCCAAGGTCTGTGGCTAGATGACACTTTGAAATCAAAAACAGCGCATTCCTCCAATCTGAGGCTGGAAAAGACATGCACACAGCTAATGATGATGGTCCATATGGCTCGCACACAGGAGCTGTTTGGAGGAGGGCTGCAGTTTTTGGCAGAACATTCGTATTTGAGTTAAACCATGGCCCAAAGTCAGAGTCGAACAATCAAGCTGCTTTCCTGGGCCTTGTGAAGCAATTTAGACAGAATGTGGATAAAACCAAACATTAGTACTGGCATTTATTGAACGGACGACAATGAAACTATTTAATCCATGTGTTTTTGTTGTCAGTGTGTTTAATAAGATAAAAATCCATAGCAAAGGCGTGTAGATAAAGAGAGATAGACTCAGTGCCATTACATATACTGTGTAGGTGAATTTTTATTAAATTTTTGTATGTATTTATTTTGCATGTATTTTATTATTATTATTATTATTATTATTATTATTATTATTATTATTATTATTATTATTATTATTATTATTATTATTATTATTATTATTGTTATTACATTTATTTTTTAATTATTTTTTTCTTTCTGTCTTTCTTTTTATTTTATTTTTTTACTGTGATAAAATAAAACAAGTTGTCGTGCTTTCTCATTGCCAAAAGGTGTACTGTTACTGTGATTTTTTAATTTAATTTTATTTCATTTACAGTGATTTTTTTTTTTTTTACAATATTAAAAAGTTGTACGAAAATAAAATATATGAAAAAAAATGCAGTTTTTTTCTTAGGAATTATGTCAAAGTGTGTACACCCAGATAAACTGACCTTCCTCCAGTTGAAGTTACAAGTCAGGTTTGTGGAGAGGCGAGTCCGCTCACCTTTGTATTTTTGTTGTCAGTGTATTTAATAAAAACCCAGAGCAAAAGTGTGTAAGTACGGCTCAAGAGCTCATGCAAGTTGTCAAGATTTACTGTCCTGGTGAATTTGTATTATTATTTTTATTATTATTATTGTTATTATTATTTATTTTTTTTATTTTTTTTGGGGGGGGGGGCGATTTGTATTTTATTTTTATTTTTACAATATTAAAAAGTGGAATAAAATTAAATGTATGAATAAAATATAAATGATTTTGTTAGAACTTGTCAAAGTCAAAGTGTGTAGACCTAGAGAAGCAAGGGGCCGACCTTCCCCCACCTGAAGTTACGGGTCAGGTCTGTGGACAGGCAAGGCCGCTCACAGCACCAAAGAATATGTAATAAAAAAATAAAGCTTGTACCTTTGTCTAATTACGGATTGAAATGTTTCACTGGAAAAGTTACATCACCGTACACCACCGTGACTCACTGTATGATCTTGATGTTTGTCACCGTTCCAAGCAGAAAACGGCGAGATTTCAACACCTGATAAGAACGTGTAGAGACAATAAATCTTCACTCATCGATAACATACAAATTCAAAATGGCAAGCAGGAGGCTTCTTTCGTCATAAACCACCACAGTGAGACCTGCTCCGGGCCTCAAACGTGTCCATATTTAGTGAAAACATGGAGCGGTTGTAGATGACTGTCAGCTCTTTAAAGACTCATTCACTTGTCATATCTGTAGATGTGTCAGAACAAGCGTCACACACGATCCCCACAGTTCCCATACAGACCCATAAATCTAGACGAAACTGCGAATAGGACAAAAAGCAATGCTAAAGCGAGTAAAACACAAACAACAAGTCTGACTTGAGGACTATTTTGGGTGATAACAAGGATTAAAATGTATTAAATCTGATATAGATAGAGGACTAAAGCAGTACCGAAAACAGGAAAAAGCCAAGACAAAAACCAGGTCTAACCCAGGACTAACAACTATAGACTTAGACTTAGACAAACTTTATTGATCCACAAGGGAAATTGTTTTGGGTACAGTAGCTCACTTATCACTCAGAGGGTTAAAAAAAAAAAAAAAATGGATGGAATAGCAAAAAAAAAAAAGAGCAATAGACCTGTGTCAGATGAGACATAATTATAAAAATAAAAATAATAACAAATGTATATGTACAAATCAGATTTAAATAGAAAAGTAGTAATAAAATATAAAATACAATATCAAATAAGATGTCTAGGGAGTATTATATTCTCTTTTGCACAAGGGTGAGTTGTTGGACAGTTGTATGGAGTATGGTATGAATGTAGTCCTACACTGAAATGGTTGGTCTTAGATACACACCGTCTCATTCAAGACAGAAGACATCAAATCAAGAAGCAAATCAAAGCAAGAAGATCATGGAGATGGTCCCCGGGCGCCCTAATGTGTGTGCTGCCCACTGCTCCTAATATATGTATATATATAGGATGGGTTAAAATGCAGAGAAGAATTTCTCCAGTGTGAGATCAATAAAGTTCACTTCTTCTTCTTCAAATATATGACACCAGATATATGGAATTATGGATTAGCAAAGAAAATAAGAAATATGTTTCATATTTTAGATTAAATTCTTCATCGTAGTTACGCTTTGCTTTGCGGACACTTTACAAACCCTTGGTCTTCTCTCAGTGAGCTTTACGATGAAGTCGCCTGAAATGGTTTTCACTTCACAGCTGCGCCGTGTCAGGGTTAAGAAATGACAAGAAAAATGTAAAGACACTATTTGAGCTTTATTACGCTACACTGTTTTATATACATTTTACTGTACTTTTGCTACAGGTATATGTGATGTTTTAGTCATGGTGTTCATTGTCTTGTTTATCAGATGTTTTATGTTCACTGTGGGCCTAGGGCAGGGGTGGGCAAACTTTTTGACTCGTGGGCCACAAAGGGTTCTAAAATTTAACAGAAGGGCCGGTACAGTCTCTTGGCATATCAGGCATACAGCAGCTGATAAGTATTTGGTGAAAAAATATTTACTTGTCCACTCCTTATTAAACACTCGACATTCTCTGTCCACTTTTCTTACAGGAGGGCTGAGGGGTCAAAGAGTAAAGCACAAACGTGGAGCAAAACGCCGCACCTCAACAAAGGTCAATGTATCTAGTGCACCAGCTATTGGAAAACGCCAGAATTGCAGGGAAATTAAAACTTAAAAACATTAACAAGGTTTATTAATATAATTTCTTCAAGTTCGATGGGCCGGATTAAGAAGCTTAACGGGCCGCATATGGCCCCCGGGCCGTAGTTTGCCCATGCCTGGCCTAGGGGGTGCTGCAATTTCAAATCCTGTGTGTGTTTTTTGACAATAAAGCTGACTTTGAACTTTGAAGTTTTGAGTTATTTTGGATTCATTGTTTTGTGTCCTACATTCCACATGGGTCGTTCATAGTTTTGGTACCTTCAGTGAGAATCTACAGTGTAAATAATCGTGGAAATAAAGAAGAAACATACATGGAAATTTAGTGTGTCCAAACTTTTGACTGGCAGTGTGATTTCAAAAAGTCAGGACTAAGCTATGTCTACAGGTCTATCTCTAAACAAGGTTAAAAACAAATAAAATAAAATCTAAAGGACTAACTACAAATCACTAAATACGTATAATTATATATTCTATACGCACTGAATGCATTGTCTTTGGGATGTCTTTAGTTAAAGTCTCTTAAGGACTATTTTCCGGTAGAAAGAAGGACTAAAATCAGCTATACTTGGACTACAAGGAAAAAGCCAGGACTAAACCAGGTCTACAATACCAACACTCCTAAATCATTTTTAACCCAGGACTAAAACCTCTAAAAGTGTTGATCTTAAGTAAGTCTAAGCAAGGACAATGAATCATTCTCACCACACAAGCGAGGTAAGTGGAGTGTCTTTCGAAAGAACATAACAACAATATTCTGTACGAGACATTTTTCACATTCTGAGTCACTCTCTCCTCCGACACAAACGGTAACTGTACATAAACTACACATTTCGACGCTCTATAACGTGTCTCATTTCTATAATGACTCAAAAACAGTGTGCGGGGACGGGACATGCTGGGATCTGTTTAATGGCATGTCTTAAGGCGGTAATATGAACAGTTTGTATGGATGTTTCTAGTGTGAATGGGCCCGGGCCCTCCTCCTGTCTATGGATTTATGAGCTGTAATTCCCCTGAGGAGTATCTATAGTATGTGTGTATGTGTACGTATGCCCCATAGAGCAGAGAAGGCTGATTGATTGATTGCATTACTCCAGTTTTAGTCTGAACTGTGGCGCTAATCCAATGTAAAACAAGTAAAGATACAGTGGCGATAGCTATAAAAATTAATCATTGAAAACTGGGAAAAAAGGTTATGTAGGTCACCCACATATTCAGAAGTTTTAAAGTCTAAATTGTGTATAGGTATTTGAGACTAGCCTATATATGTTCTATGCCTATGTTGTTTTGGGTACACTGTTCTTTTACGACCTGTCACCCTTGGGTGCTTGCCACACCCAATTTAAGGGCGTACCTTTAGCTCTCATTCTATTTTGCCTGATGAAGGCCTAGCGCCGAAGCGTTGCATGTCTTAATAAATCTTACATTTTGCAAGTAAGACATAGTGCGGGATTATTTTCTTCTCGTATGTTCTGGGGCTGCTCCCTCTTCTCCAACACACCCGTTTGAAGAAACTGAAGTGCGAAGTTCTCATTCTTGTATATCGTAGACTGGCCTATATAACCATATCGGTCAGCATTAGTGTACTATTTTAGTACTTGTAAATGTGCAAAATGTATTTATATTATTGCATTTTGGATTTTTTTTTGTTTTTTTTAATAAACTTCCTTGTCAGGATCAGCCAAAACATTTTGCTTGAAAACAGTAGCTCTAAATAGAGCAATTCTCTCAATCAGCAGCAAATTTTCATTAATCTATATACAGCTCTGGAAACAAAAAAAAACAAAAAAAGAAAGAAACCACTGCATTTTTTTCTGAAATCAGCATCTCTACATGTATTACAGCCATTCCATTCCAGCGTCTGTTGAATTCCAACACAAACACAAAGCTGAGCTACTTCAGTTCTTGCACCAAGAGTGGAATAAAGTCACCCAAGAACAATGTGAAAGACTTGTGGAGAGCATGCCAAGACACATGAAAGCTGTGATTAAAAATAAGGGTTATTACACCAAATATTGATTTCTGAACTCTTCTTAAGTGTAAACATTAGTATTATGTTGTTTTAAAATGAATTTGATCTTGTTTCTTTGCATTGTTTGAGGTCTGAAAACATGTATCTTTTTTGTTATTTTGACCATTTGTCATTTTCTGCAAATAAATGCTCTAAACAATAATATTTTTATTTGGAATTTGGGGGAAATGTTGTCTGTAGTTTATAGACTCAAACAAAAATGTTCCTTTTGCCCAAACACATACCTATAAGTAGTCAAATCAGAAAAACTGATCATTTTGCAGTGGTGTCTTATTTTTTTCCAGAGCTGTAGGTCAAATAGTCACTTGAGTTCTACACTTAATAAGTTTACAGCAGCCGTCACAATGAAACCTTTGAGTGATTATCACATATTGCATTTTTCAACCAAAGGGGGAACAATCTATTTCTACAGTATATTCCAAAATAAAATGTAAAACGTTTTAAACTTGATTTCAATACTGGAACACAATAAACACAATTTACAACCCAACCCTCCTCTCCATACCTCCGTCTCTGCACCCCTCTGCTGGTCACTCTCTCCTCCTCCTCCTTCTTCTTTTTGTCATCTGTGTGTTCACCTGATCCTGTGGACACGTGGCTCCCATTAGAAACAACACAATGACAAACATGTGGAACAATGGGACGACGCGCAGCTCCTTTGACACCTGATTTCTCTGAAGCACCTCCTCAGATTGGCCCTCCAGCCACCAGCTCGTGTCCCGGTCCCAAACCTCCAGGGACAATATCAGAGGAGACACCTGGAGCACGCGCATCAAACAAGCCCAAGGCAAAACCCTGCAAAAAAAAAAAAAAAAAAAGGACATATATGTGTTATACATTTGTTAAAATAGTAAGTAAGTGATTTCTTAAAGTACAAATATTCAAGTGGAATGGACAAAAGTGCATTTGAGGTATAAAATTGAATAAAATAAATCCAATGCTGTCGGAAATGTCTCAAAAAAGTGTCAAAAAGAGTGCATTTGTGCATAAAAACCTTTACGCTAAATAAATGTGCACAAAAGAAATGGATTACACAACCTAAAGCCCCACTGTGTAACTTTTAAGCCAAAAAATAGATGAAAATAAAAGCATGTTTTTGTTTATTTCTTTTTAATTTTGTGTTTTTATTACACTGAAACACTGAAAAGCGCATATTCTTACTTTACTTGATTCTTATTTGGCCTACACGAAGGCCAATGAACATGGATTTGTTCCTCTGGCTGAAATATCCCACAGTGAAGCATAAAACTCACCTGTCTCAATGAAGTAGAGTTTTAACTTTCTGTTTCAGTGGAATAATATACAGGCATCTGGGAAAAAAATAAGAGACCACTGCAAAATGATCAGTTTTTCTGATTTTACTACTTATAGGTATGTGTTTGGGCAAAAGGAACATTTTTGTTTGAGTCTATAAACTACTGATAACATTTCCCCCAAATTCCAAATAAAAATATTATCGTTTACATCAGGGGTGTCAAACTCATTTTGGTCCGGGGGCCGTATCCAGCCTACTTTGATCCCAAAGGGGCCGGATCAGAAAACTCATGGCAGATATACCCCAAAAATAGCAATAAGTTGAAATATTTGTCCTGAGAAATGCAAATCTATTACAGAAGTCTTTTTTTTAATGATGAACTCTTTCTTTCACAAAATATTCTAATATTATGAACCTGAAACTTTAAGAAAAATGTAATTTCAACAAAATTTTAACATTAACTTGTTTGCATTTCACATCATTTAGACATGCTTTACTCATTTGTGCTGCTCTGGTGAGAGGCGCAGACGCTGCTATGCTAAGCTACGCAGAAAAGAGCCGCAGAAAATTATCAATATTTTAATAGAAAATTAAAACACAATTAAAATATTTTAATAGAAAATCAGCCGAGGGCCAGATTAAAGGTCTTGGAGGGCCGGATCTGTCCCCCGGGCCGCATGTTTGACACCCCTGGTTTAGAGCATTTATTTGCAGAAAATGTCAAATGGTCAAAATAACAAAAAAGATACATGTTTTCAGACCTCAAACAATGCAAAGAAACAAGATCAAATTCATTTTAAAACAACATAATACTAATGTTTACAGAAATCAATATTTGGTACAATAACTCTTATTTTTAATCACAGCTTTCATGTGTCTTGGCATGCTCTCCACAAGTCTTTCACATTGTTCTTGGGTGACTTTATTCCACTCCTGGTGCAAGAACTGAAGTAGCTCAGCTTTGTGTTTGTGTTGGAATTCAACAGACGCTGGAATGGAATGGCTGTAATACATGTAGAGATGCTGATTTCAGAAAAAAATGCAGTGGTCTCTTATTTTTTTTCCAGAGCTGTAAGTGATGTGCCACCTCCAGAAAGTTACATAGTGTTGCTTTAAATACAATCTATTTTAAACATACAAGTTCTCGTTTTACAGTGCAGCCTTGTTTCCCCTTAAAACACCTCATCCATCTGTCCAAATTTCACCTTTTTTCTCCCAATGGCCTGAGGCTTTCTGCGGTGGGACGCGTGCTGCTTGACACTGATCCTAACCATGACGCTTATGTATTTTTAAACACAGGTACAGGTGACCGCCCAGGCACGCTTCGGCCCTTATGCCCACTCTGACATCACACATTTGTTGGAAAATTCCTCAAATTACAAGAAATATGAGATAAAGGCAAAGACGTGATGAAGCTAATTGAGCAAGACACTCGGATGACACGTGCCAAGAGCCGCCGCGGTGAAACTGAATCTGGGAAAGGCAATGACAATGAGTGCGCCAATGAGCTTATGATACAACAGGTGACACCTACATAAAGCGCAATTACACTGTTATTTGTGTTAGATGGTCCGCAGCAGACGATAAGTAACAAGCAGCTGAAAAATTCATCATGATGCTAACGCTGTTAATCCCCTAAACAACAGAGGTCTTAAGTCAGAACAGAGCGGAGCCAGTGAAAGACTGTAAACTTCTGTAATCCTTTAAAGGTGCAGACTAAAACAAGAGACAGGTGGCTGATATAATGCTTTTGTGGTTCTTATTTATCTTTTTTTGGACATTGTAAGCACAGACTTTGTTTTCAAGTTTGTAGGACTTTTACCTATAATTAAAATAAGTAAGCGTTTTTATCACATCAGCCGATAGAAGCCATGTTCATAATGATTATTTTCTACCTTAATAACAAGAAAATTAACCAGAGATCTCGAGAAAATAACACATTTAAATTGTAATCTCGAGAAAACAAAACTGTTATTTCGAGATCTTGAGAAAACAAAACTGTTATTCCGTGATCTTGAGAAAACGATCTCTGTATCTCCGTCGGAGACGAAGCTGGGCCAGTCTTGAAATTATCCCCAATTAAAAGACGTAATGCTATCTCCCCCCGTGTCAACCCCTGATCAAAATATTGCCTTATCAGCTTATTGATTATTATTCCAGACATTCTAATGACCAAAAACGCATCTATTCAGAATGAGAAATAACCCCGAAGTCAGCCTGTCACAACGTGGTGGTAGACGTTTCAGTTGTTTTCTCGGATCATGGAATAACTGTTTTGTTTTCTCAAGATCATGAATTAATTATCTCATATTTAATTATAAGCACAGACTTTGTTTTTAGGTTTGTAGGACCTTTACCTATAATTAAGAATAAGTAAGCATTTTATCACATCAGCCAGTTGGTACGGAAGTCAACAAAGGCCATGTTCATAATGATTATTTTCCACCTTAATAACAAGAAAATTAACTCGAGATCTCGAGAAAACGACACAATTAATTTGTAATCTCGAGGAAAACACTGTATCTCCGTCTGTAAAGTCTTCTGCAGAGGTGCTGCAGACTACTCTTGAAATTATCCCGAATTAAAAGACGTAATGCAATCTCCCCCTGTGTCAACCCCTGATCAAAATATTGCCTTATCAGCTGATCGATTATTATTCCAGACATTCTAATGACCAAAAACACGTCTATTCAGAATGAGAAATAGCCCTGAAGTCAGTCTGTCACAACGTGGCAGTAGACGTTTCAGTTGTTTTCTCGAGATCACGGAATAACTGTTTTGTTTTCTGGAGATCACAAATTAATTATCTCGTTATCTCGGGATAACAAGGAAGAAAAAAATATTGCTTATGAATATGGCCTCTGTCGACTTCCGTACATCAGCCAGTTGGTGAGATTAACGCTTACACATTTTCATCATTTTGTATTACAGGATAGTGCAGTGTACAACATTCAAAGATTAGGTTAGGGTTAGTAGGTACGTAATGATTAAGTAATTACAGCCTGAATCATTCTTAATAAACCATTTGTACACTGTGAAGATGTCTTTGTTCATGCTTTATAATGTAGTTATCAGGCTTGGGGAGTAATGTACGGAAGTCGACAGAGGCCATATTCATAAGCAATATTTTTCTTCCTTGTTATCCCGAGATAACGAGATAAATAATTTGAGATCTTGAGAAAACAACACAATTAATTCATGATCTTGAGAAAACAAAACAGTTATTTTGAGATCTCGAGAAAACAACGTCTACTGCCACGTTGTGACAGACTGACTTCGGGGCTATTTCTCATTCTGAATAGACGCGTTTTTGGTCATTAGAATGTCTGGAATAATAATCGATCAGCTGATTAGGTCTTCGTGTCGTCTCCCGCCTTTGTTGTCTGGCCTACAAGGGGGCGTAGCAGTAGCTAGGCCTACATCACAGCTGTTTTCTCGAGATCACAGAATTTTTTGTTTTGTTTTCTCGAGACCACGGAATAAGTTTTGTTTTCTCGAGATCACAAATTAATTTTCTCGTTATTAAGGTGGAAAATAATCATTACGAACATGGCCTCTGTTGGCTTCCGTAGTAATGGAACACATGGAACGGCGTTAAGTAAAAGGATACAAAAAAAGGTAGCTGTAGTCCGCTACAGTTACAAGGAAAGAAGACATACTCAGATTACAGGTACCTTTAGTGAAAATGGGGATTATTTAGCAGGATTACAATTTGAAAGCATTTTATGTTATTTAATTTTTTTCATTTAAAGCAGGAGATGGAGGGAAAACACAACAAACTGTCGTACAGACATGCGCACACACTGTGGCAGTACTATGGGACAAACTTGGAACTGGCATGGCTTCGACCGAGAAGAACACATTTAGCAGGTGGAAATTTCGACATGATTTTATTTTTAAAGGTCCCATGGCATGAAATTTTCACTTTCTGAGGTTTTTGAACGTTAATGTGAGCTCCCCTACCCTGTTTAGCCCCCCCCCCCATGGCTAAAAGTTGCGAAATGTCTAAACTGAGCATTTGCGGTCCTTTTCTGCGTTACACAAAACCAGTGTTCAAACGGGCGAGTTCGGACAAGGCACCTTTTTGACGTCAGATCGGCAAATGCAGCTCCAGCCCCTCCCTCTGTCTCCGCTCAGCGTCCCTGTATATCCCGCCCATAGAGTTTGGACTGTGAATGCGCTACAATGCGAAATGCGTTTTTTTATTTGCCTGGAGGCACGTCCGAGTGTTTCTAGGCTCGCAAGTCCCTTACCCGACCCTCTGGACCTCTGAAATACCAGTGGTTTAATTTTATTTTCTGTGTAAATATGCTTTTTTTCATTGCAAAGTCTCTCATCTGTCTTCCTGTGTTAAACACGGAAGCGAGCAGACAGCGGTGCCGAGCTGCCCCGTGACCCCCCCCCCCCCCCGCTCCTTAGCCAATCTCTCTGTCCTTCTCATTTGCATTGAAGCAGCAACACCCAGAATAAAGCATTTTAGACACATATCTAGCCTCATGAAGACTGTCAGAGTCATATCTCATGCAGTGAGTGTTGATTTTGAAGAAGGATTCATTTACAGTATTAGGGAACCATTAAGGAGCCATATAAAAGCATCAAGAAGTACCATGTCATGGGACCTTTAAACAAGAAAAGGGGATTTCTTTCTTAATAAACTGAACTATGTGGTCAAGACTTGTGCACTTTCACTGTGGGACTATAAACTACTGCCCAATTAGCTCAATTTCTTTTATAATGCACAACATGTTATTGTTTTGTTGTTATCGGATATTTGGTGTTAAAGTCATCCGAAAGTAATTGAAAGTAATCAAGTCACATTATTTTAATATTATGGTTCTTGGATTATGTTACTGAATACATATTTAAAGGAGTAACGAGTAACTGTACCAGAAGACATTTCTAAAGTAACCCTCCCAACCCTGGTAGTTATAATATGTTGCGTTATTTAAATAAGTGAACAATCTTATTTACCTATGTTACTAGGTTACCTGTTGTTTTATGGGTTTTGTAGATTGGCATTTCTGTTCCTGCAGGGCAAAAGCTGATTTCCATAAGCTGTATTATTGTGTATATTGGTTTAAAGGTTCTATATTACGTAAAATTGCCTCTTATGAGCTTTAAGCCATGTTAGAATATAGTTACCTCTTCAAAAACCTACCTAGAGTTGTCACATTTGTGTTTGAGTAACTCTTTATTATTAGTCTGTCTACATCTCCAAAGCTCAAAATGTTCTGTTGTAGAGATAGTTTAAGATAACACCTGCCTTTTAGTTTTTGTTCATTAGAGATGTTTCAGAGACCAATTCAGGGCTAAAATGTTCCAAATGATTCCAGTGATGGTGAGTTTAAAAACACAGTGGAGCACTTCCTGTGTTGCAACATGACGTCACAAGATCTTCAGAGTGTTTTCGGTTCTCTAAGAAGCCTAAATATGCAGAGTTTGTGTGTTAAACATGTGTGAATGAAACAAAACACAACTCAGAGTGTGTTTTTTGAAGAGGAAATGTTATAACATAGATCAAAAATAGCACACAGGCCCTTTAAGATGCTCAAACTGATTTTAAAAAATGATCATACGTCATCCCTGTCAATATTAATGATGGGTGTATTTGAAATTACCCCTGTATCTCTTACACCAAACCATCTCTCCATCTGCCTTTTAGCAAATTGTTGAGTTTTTTTCCCCTGGGCCATGCTGCGGTCACTGTTAAATTCATGGTCGGTGTCATGTGCAGAGACAACACAGGGGTCAAAGGTGAAAGGTCGCAATGTCACCTGCTTTGTGGAGGGGACACTCGAGCCAGACACCTGTACACAAGTGCCCCCATTCAGCAAACATCACAATATGGACGCTGCCAGCAGAGGTCAATTAGAATCGACTGTTACCGAGCCGCTTCCCTCAAGGCATGGGAATTTTACAACCACAAAAGGTAAAGTGGTTTTTAGTAGTCTTGAAAAACAAAAACGCGACAATTAAAATGCTGTAATCAAACCGTAATTAATTGTAAATAGCGTCTTGAGACAGGACAGGTGCAAAAGAAAAGGAGAGCACTTGTTAAGAAGATTAGCATAGATTTACATAGCCGATTACCTGCTGTAAAATATGTGGTTTAAAGGGACAGTGTGTAAGATTTTTACCCGTTAATTACCTAAATTGAAGATACCCATTCAAAAATACGGTGTTTTCCAAGCCTTTTCACTTCCATCATGAAATCAAAGTATTCTGTTGGACTTGGATATAGTCACATAAAAGGGGGATCTTCCCCATATAGAGGCAGCCATTTTGATTACGAGAGCCGCAGGAGGACATTTGGGCTCCGCCTTCGCCTTCAGCAAGGCTCATGGTTTTGGGTAAACAACGACAAGCATGTTGCCGGATCACACGTCGTAATGGATCTAAC
Organism: Paratrypauchen microcephalus; assembly: GCA_036785185.1. Lineage (NCBI taxonomy): Eukaryota > Metazoa > Chordata > Actinopteri > Gobiiformes > Gobiidae > Paratrypauchen > Paratrypauchen microcephalus. Next base: position 3,486,664 of record JAVJIX010000001.1, read on the forward strand.
ACGTGTTTTGGACTAAATTGTTTTACTGGATTTTATTCGCTGGATCCTTACGGACAAATTGAGACCAAGCTTATGGTGAAATACAGAGTTTGACCTGTCCAGAGCCTTCAAAGGTAAGCTAAGTAACAAACCTCCTTTTGTGCTTTTCCGTATAAAAGCCCCATGTGCTCGGGGAGTGATTGTTTTGCAGGGAAATGAATTGCATAGTCAAAAAGAGGAGACTGTAAGGTTTCATTTGATGTGTAGATTGTCATGGTACACGATCGGGAATGTGCGCTTTCATGCGAAAAGAAAAAAAAAAAAAAACAGTGAACCGGACCGCGTTTTATTTTGTCAGCGAGGGCTCGCACAGCGCCGGGTGCGCGCGGGTACGCGAGCTGTCCGCGTTACGGCGCGCCCGGATGACCCTCGAGGTCTGCCGTAGCCAAAAGAGGAAGTGCAATAGCCACCATCCACCTATGCGCCACGAATCCTACACACTGGACCTTTAAAGATGCATTGTGTAACTTTTCTGCTGGAGGGTCCGTTAGATGCTTTTCTTCTTTGCCTGGAATGTTCCACAGTATCACTTTAAACAGAACTACCTTACCGGTATTCAATTACAGGTGGTTTTAGCTCAAAAACACCTGGAAATCAACAAATGCCCCATCCAGCACTCAGTGGATTAATGAAGTTATGTAGGTATGATTAGGTACTCCGAGAAAAGTAAAATAAACACATTTTTTAGAATGTGGCAACCATTTGTTGACTTTTTTTTTAAAACAGCCTTTGCTTTCCTTTTTTTTTAATGTATTTATTATTATTATTTTATAATAATTATTACTTATAATAATTATAATAATTATTATTATTAATTTGGGGAAAATGTCATTAAAGACTCAAACAAAAATGTTCCTTTTACCCAAACACATACCTATAAGTAGTAAAATCAGAAAAACTGATCATTTTGCAGTGGTCTCTTATTTTTTTTCCAGAGCTGTATATATCATTGTATTGTTGTTATATTGTATGACACTACTACAGTGGTACCTCACCTTACGAAATTAATTCGTTCCAGAAGTGGTTTCGTAACGTGAATTTTTCGTAAGTTGAGTAGCTATTTCAATGGAAAAAGCCTGATTCGTTCCAAGGCCCCAATCCAAGTTTTTTTTTTATAGTGTAACTTTTTTTTATAGTGTAACATTGTGTTCTGCGCCCTGATTGGCTAAGAGACTGTAGACCCAGGACTAAACGTGGACTATACCAGGTTTAGACCAAGGTCTAAACCTGGACTGGACCAGGACTAAACCTGGACTAAACCAGGACTAGACCGGGTCTATTTCCTGGTTTCGTGCTAGCTCTGCCGGTGTACCTCACGAGTCACGGCTGAGGCGAGCAGCGAGGAGGGGAGGAGATGTGCCTGCTCTTGGGACCGCACGCAGTCTGAGCGCATGAACGAACGCAGGCAAGAGCCGCGGTGGTTTAGACCTGGTTTAGGGGTCTAGAGGAGGCACGGTTTGAGCACGGGTCTCGTGCTCGCAGCCCCGCGCCGGGTCATGCTGCGCTATCACACACGTGTCCGCGCGCAGTCTTCTCCCCCCTCCCCCTTCCCCCCACACTTCACTATTACATTAATACATTTTGTTGAAAATCTATGAAAGTTTGAGTGTTTAAACGAGAGACAAATGTGAGAAAAGTTTAAATCCAGTCTGAGAAAAGCGTATAATGTGTGGCTGAGCGCGCATTATTTGAATTTTTGAGATTTTCGCGATTTCTTTCGTATCTAGAGACCAAAATTTAACGTGAAGGCGTTTCGTAACTTGGAATTTTCGTTTGTTGGGTTTTTCGTAAGGTGAGGTACCACTGTACTTGTATTTCTTCATATTTCATATTTTGCTTTTTGGTTTTGTGGGTTATGGTTTCTTTGCATAAAAATGAAAAAGGTGAGTGTACATGTGTTGTCTGAATGACATAAAAAAAATAAATAAATAATAAAAAACACCTAGAAAAACAGGCATTCTGTGTACGGGGTCCGCCTCTCCACAGATCTGACCTGCAACTTGGTCTGGTTTAGTCTCACGTGAAGATGGAAAGGTTTAATGCCATACTGTGAAACATTCCAGACAAAGCAACAACATCTCCATGGAATAAAGCATTTGACAGACCTTCCGGCAGAAAAATCACACAGTGCACCCTTAAGTTTTATATTAAGAGCAATTCAAACATTTTCATTCAAGTGCGTTTATTGAAAAGACCAATACAACTGATTGCATCTGTTCTCCAGTGGTACACAATAAAATTAAGTGAATAAAGTCTCTAGGCTAAGTTCTTGCTTCGTTCATTGGCACATAATTAGTTTTCCAGCATAAAGGAGCTACAGTGTACGAAAGTGTCAAAAGGCCCTCCACAAAAGTCCAAGCAAACATTCAAATCTTGCATACGGGCACCTTCAAATGTAGTAGTTTCAACAGCATTGTCAACACATTCATAATGATTAGATTCAGGACCATGACAGAAACGGTAGTTGGTCGAAAAATTACAATAAAGAAAAAAATGTGTGATCTTTGGTCCAACAGAAAAATAGTTGTTTAAGAAAGTAAAATGCGTATGTTACGAGCGCAAACTGTGATAAAAAGGCCTTACTGTAATATTTAAATCATAAATAAATCGTCAAGTCAGTTCAGTTTTTGCTAGTGCTTCTTCTTCATTTGAATAGTTTGTCATTTTTCTAACAAATATTTCAGCGTACAAGTCAGTAGAAAAAGTTGAACGGTCAGTGTTTGCGTTCTTCAAAAACAAGACAACAAAACATGCACTATGTAACTCGTCGGGTGTAGGGTGTTACGCAGTTTGCTGGTTTCCATGGATACATTATTATTGCGTTGCTTGGAATGTTCCACAGTATGGCATTAAACCGATCTCTACCAGACCAAGTTGCAGATCGGATCGGTCAGTCTCTGCTCACTGTAATATGTTTTGCATGTTATTTTAAGCTTCAAAATTTTAATGGAATAAATGTAATATATATTTATATATACAGCTCTGGGAAAAAAAAAAAAAAAGACCACTGCATTTTTTGTGAAATCAGCATCTCTACATGTATTACAGCCATTCCATTCCAGTGTCTGTTGAATTCCAACACAAACACAAAGCTGAGCTACTTCAGTTCTTGCACCAGGAGTGGAATAAAGTCACCCAAGAACAATGTGAAAGACTTGTGGAGAGCATGCCAAGACGCATGAAAGCTGTGATTAAAAATAAGCGTTACTGCACCAAATATTGATTTCTTTAAGTGTAAACATTAGTATTATTTTGTTTTAAAATGAATTTGATCTTGTTTCTTTGCATTGTTTGAGGACTGAAAACATGTTTTTTTGTTTGTTTTTTTTTGTTATTTTGACCATTTGTCATTTTCTGCAAATAAATGCTCTAAACCAGGGGTGTCCAAACTTTTTTCATCAAGGGCCACATATCTAAACACAAAGCAGAGGGCCGTTCGAGGGCCATAGACTGGTGCTCAGTACAATGAATAATTGAAATATATGCATGTTTAACACGTTAGAATGAGCGATCAGTCCTTTATTCATGCCAAGATCCTCAAAATTACACAATAAATATTAAATATTGTCTTATCAAGGTAGATTTTCAAAAACTTGCAGTCAAAAGTTCTGCTCAAGGTAATTTGGGCCAATTCACCTGGAAGCCTGAGGGCCAAGAAAAATTTGTCTGAGGGCCGCATTTGGCCCACGGGCCATAGTTTGGACATGCCTGCTCTAAACAATATTTTTATTTGGAATTTGGGGGAAATGTCAATAGTTTATAGACTCAAAAATGTTCCTTTTGCCCAAACACATAAGTAGTAAAATCAGAAAAACTGATCATTTTGCAGTGGTCTCTTTTTTTTTTTTCCAGAGCTGTATATTTAATGCCATACTGCGGAACATTCTAGGAAAAGTAGTGGTTGAAAAGTTACATAGTGCAACTGTAGGGCTTGATTACAAAGAACTGACATTGAAATACATGCTAAATTCATAATAAAGGTATACATACAATATTGTCAGTAATACATAAGAATGTAGCAACAAATTTGTATTTACGTCCATAGAATTCTGCAATAAAAATGTCAAAGTTGAAAAATTCCAGTAATCTTCAAGCAATGTGAAATATATAACAGTAGTACAACCTTATTGACAGCATTAAAACCATGAAATCAAATACAATTCATGTTAATCAGAGCATATTGCGTACATAAAGACTGCCATAAACGTGAATTTTCAAAAATAATTACATTTTTCCAACTTGCTACAGTCAAATGATTAGAAATTTCTTAACAGGCAATCAACTGGAAATAAACGAAAAGCATATAAAGCAAATATGGTAATAAAAATACATGAGATGATTAATTTGAATGTTGTTCTGTCCTGAGCACAGTTTTCAACTTACATTTTGACATTTTGAGGCGTTATCAGTGGCCCATAATTCACTCATTTCAATAGAAAGCAGGTGTTCAATCGCAGCAGCTCAATGGTCACAACTTTAAATCATGTTGTACATATTTTGTTGAGGGGAAAATACCAGCAGTAAATCTCTATGTTGACGTTTGGGGCAATTAAAATATATTTGTTTTTGACATTTGTGGTGTTTAAATTAACTTTCGTATTTCAAGTCAAGCTATTTTAAAGTGTTTTTTCACGGTGTCTGTACAATAATTACAGTGGAAGTATAAGGAAAGTATTACAAAAATGTAGTAACTTGTGTATATACGGGTAGTAATTATATATTTTGAAGCAACAACTTGTTTTGGCTGGTTTCAAAGTCTTATATTGTGCATAAGGAAATACCATAGACTGTATAAAAAGAAGGACTAAGGAAGCGTTCAATAGCGTTCAGCTCCAGTCAAATGAAGCTCACTGCAGCTGGCAGTTACGGGCGAATCTGGAGCCAGTTCCATATTAGAAATTGATTTATGGGTCATGTATATCAGGTTAATATGAACATTTTAACACCAAAATGACGAGGCTGACTGTTACGGAGAGAGGGGTGACGTTTTTTCAATAGAAAGTGAATTGGAGCCAGAGTCGATGGAGCCAGAAGCATCCCCGTCGCTCACTTCCTATTTGGAATGCTTTGGATAGGTTAGCCATGACCATTTATATACTCAGTCTATGGGAAATACCTATGTTTTATATTATGAATGTTGGATTAAGTTGTGTTGAAGGTAATTTGTACTTTTATACTTATTTGGACGAGAATATTTTTGTGTCAAGAAGGATTATGTAACTTTTGCTGCACAATAAAATAAATTGAAGACCCTCCAAATACGTTTTTTTCCCCTTCAAAACCATACAACTTTTGTCTAGTATTCCTAAATTAGCAAGTAATATGAGAAGTTAGTTTACACTTTGGAAGGCAGCGCGAGTGAAGCTTTGATCATTTTGAAAACTGATTATTTTCATAAACCAGCAAAAAAGTCATAATAAAATGTTTTTGCTTAAAATGTAGACAGACAACGCGGAAGATATTGAGGACTTGTAATAAAACTGTTACAAAGGATTAATATAATTTCTTTGGAAGAACCAACTTGAAAGGCAAATAAGGTCTAGGGGAACGGACCGAACAACAAAAATTCAAACAGCCAAAAAATACATTCAGAATTTTTTGGCCCAAATGTCCAAGCTGAACCTTAATTTGAACGATTTCCAGCTTTAAAAATGTTCTAAAAAGAGAAACATTCATACATTTAAAATATTAAGACAACTGTTAACCACAGTATACAGTAAATAAGTGGCGATTTGGTGTGGTACAGTGTAAAGGCCCCCTCTAAACAATGGGAAACACATTTTTAACTCCATTTGAATAACGACAAACGATCTCCGGTAACAGGCAGAAATGCAGTGAATAATATAAAACAGTGGCAACACTGAGTGCAAGATCAATGTTTGTACAAAGCACATTTTAACACTGAGTATGAAGCTGCTAAATACAGGGATCAGCGTAAACTACGAGGCTACGCAAAACCGCCTTTCTACACAAGTGAATTAGGAGTGTGTGACAGCATTGAAATTCTGAAAGCAACTCATTTTCTCTCATGATTGAGCTCAAATTTACATTTTTGAGAAAAGAATTTGATAATATCACACATCCCTAAAGTGAATACTTAAGTATAGTTTAAGTTTTAGGTGTGACAGAACTGTACAATCTTTAGGCATCATTACAACATGGCGTTTTTAAATGTTCATGCAAATACTACAACTCTAAATTGTTAAACAAAAATGATCTTTTCAAACCGTTTCAGCTGGCCAATTTCTTTGAGTAACCTTCAATTTGGCAGATTTAACATCACATCACAATTGGGCATATTGTTTAAAGATAAGAAAAACAACAACTGGGCATTCATTAAATATGATAAATAAAAAAGTGAAAAAATAGCCATTAAAACATACTAAAATTATATTAATAGAATAACTCTAAGCAGTTTGTAGCTTTCAAAGTAGAATGTACCGAGCACGTGATTAAACTGAGATGTCTTCACAAAAGATTGTTCTGCAAAAGTGCAGCATTGTACATATAAACATCTCTAGACAAGGAAGGCCGTTCAATCTGTACGCAGCAGCACACAAAGCTGGGTTTAACGTAAATCTACCACATAATTAAAATGTAAACAATACTATTACCACCGGTTTATAAAGGAACGCGCTTATTGCACTTAACGTGAGAGTGGGCCATAAATAACGTGATTCCAGTGGTAGAAATGTCCTCTTCTTTATGAAAGTTGAGACACACCAGATGCTGTGGTGATATCCTTCCATAGCCCGGTTTCCTGTAATAGACATACCTAAAGTGATTCATTTGGGGCAAAGGGGGAGATTCAGCGCATCTGCAGCAGGGAGGACCGTGGCCTCTTTAAGACGTCAGCGTAAACCAAATCAAATATTAACTTCAAAATATACAGTGGTAAACAAAACACAGCTTCATTACAGCCAGTTCTTTAAACACAGGCATTTTGGCTTGAAAATCTTGAAGGTTTTCTTCAGTACCATAGAAATATGTAGCAATATTGTTACGTTTGCTTAGCTTGTACATTAACTGCAAATGCATACAAATGTAATGAAGACGTTGAGTTTACAGGTGCATAATGTCAAACGTAAAGGCCCTGTACCTGCTTTTTTTCCCCCATGTATTTGAGGAAAAAAAAACTAAAACATCTTGCCCCAGTACAGATATATTGTATAAGCAGCTCTTGAGATCAAAATAAGTCTGTTGCAGGCATTTAATTAGAAATATTGTGTGATTATTATATATGGCATTCTAGTTGTTGGCTTTACCGTCAAGGCAAAAGTCTGCTCTGGTTTAAGTTGTGAAAAGAGCTTATAAATGTAAATAATTTGAATGTTAGGAATGCTTATGGTAAGTGAGAAATAACTCTGGACTCTCTTTTACTAGTTATGTTGGAAAAAGAAGGAAAAATCAGGTACAACGCCTTTAACTTGAAGTAAAGTTTTCAAAATTAAAAAAAAAAGATTTTTTTACACCTTTTGCACAACTACAGCCAGAGCTTGTACCATAAGGCGCTTACAGAAGAATATTGTAAAACTTAATTTGTTTAAAAAAAAAAAAGAAAGAAAAAGGAAAGTACCTTAAGTTTAATACCTTAAAGCAACCAAAGATATGTTTGAAGCAACAAAACTGGAATTTAAGGAATGATCTTTGTGCTGTATAAGCCACAACTTTTCATTCATTAAAAGCATTCAAAAGTCTATAAAATCTACATTCACTCATAAAAACTCAACTACATTTGGCGTCCAGAAGTCCCATTTGCTCCCATTCAATCCACTGTGTAATAAACTGTTCAAGTCAAGTCATTCCCCCGGTGTTTAGTTTTATTTTTTGCCAAATTTGCCAGCTTTTTTCTTGACCTCGTATGGCGTGCGCAGAATGCTGGGCGTCTCCTCCATGACGCGGACTAGCAGGTTGTCGATGTAATCCTCCAGCTCCCTTATATGGGCGTCCTTCTTCTTCACGATCTCCTTCTGTTTGATCAGCTCCTGGACCACCTCCTCAAATGACAGGTTCTTATAGGCAGCCACGTTCTCCACGGGGGTCCCAGCCTGGAGACGCAAACAAATTTAGTTTAGTTTATTTGTTTAATTATTAGTAACAAAGCACATAAAAAACATTTACCTACACAGAGAGGTAATATGTTTGTGCCAGGTTATAGCAAAATTGCGAATTTCCACCTTCAGTCCCTGGACAGGTTCATAAATGGCTTACATGCCAATAAAACACAATGTATATTAATGCAATTCTTCATTAAATCATTAAGTAAAACTAGTCCCAGTGAATCTCAGTTGCCACATCTATACACTATTTACATATACAGCTCATGTTGCTGTATTCACACAGTACAGGACATACAGCTCTGGAAAAAAATAAGAGACCACTGCAAAATTATCAGTTTTTCTGATTTTACTACTTATAGGTATGTGTTTGGGCAAAAGGAACATTTTTGTTTGAGACAACATTTCCCCCAAATTCCAAATAAAATATTATCATTTAGAGCATTTATTTGCAGAAAATTTGAAAAAGATACGTTTTCAGACCGCAAACAATGGAAAGTAACAAGATGAAATTCATTTTAAAACAACATAATACTAATGTATACACTTAAGAAGAGTTCAGAAATCAATATTTGGTGCAATAACCCTTATTTTTAATCAATAATGAAATTAGTTTTCATGTGTCTTGGCATGCTCTCCACAAGTCTTTCACATTGTTCTTGGGTGACTTTATTCCACTCCTGGTGCAAGAACTGAAGTAGCTCAGCTTTGTGTTTGTGTTGGAATTCAACAGACGCTGGAATTGAATGGCTGTAATACATGTAGAGATGCCGATTTCAGAATAAAAAAATTAAAAAAATGGCAGTGGTCTCTTATTTTTTTCCAGAGCTGTATTTACATGTACAGCTCATGTTGCTGTATTCACACAGTACAGGCGTATATTAGGACATTGATTCTTAAACCTTTCATACCAAGTATTACTTCAGAAAAAAATATTTGTCCTTCTGAATACCACCAGATCTAAACTAGGTCCAAATTAGGTTTAGATGAGGGTAAAATGTGGACTAAAATAAGATTACACCATAACTACAGTGGTTCTAAATCAAGATTGACCCCCCCCCCCCCCACACACACACACACACATTTGACTCTATTAGTTATTTTGATTGTTTATCATTTTTTACTATATTATAGCTATATTTTGGTTATTATTATTATTTAGTGTCTATAATCTAGTTATTACTATTATTATTTAGTATTTTATGTTCGCACCTTATCACCGAGACAAGTTCCTAGTTTTGTGAATTCTGTTCACTTGACAATGGCAATAAAAGTCTTTCTGATTCTGATTAAATAAACATATTCTTAGGAATATAAAAGAGGAGTGGGCCCATCTTTGTTATATTGTAATATGTTTTAGGAAGAATGCTGTTAGCGGGCAGGAAAACTTCACTCTGGCTTCTGCAAATTGTGAAAGTTACTCATCGCAGTGAATAATAAAAATACCATAGTAAAGCATTAGGTGGTGAGACATCACTTTGGACCACTGCAAACTATTTTAAAAGCAACCAATTCTGTTTTATTGTTTTTAGGTAGTTACAACATATTTGGCTCACATCACAGAGACAAAGTCAGAAAAAGGAGTGATCTGTGTACAATTTTTACTTGTTACGCTGTCTGATTATGTATGTAGACGCTTTATATCAAACCAGATAAATAAGGACCGACTTTTCTTCTAACCTCACAGCTGTGTTTTGTTGTTTATTTAAAAGACATAAATGGGTGTATGGCAAGTCAAGTACGATCTGACAAGTACGTGATATGCCAAGCTCCATGTTCACACGCAGAAATAAACTGTAGTAATTAGAAGTGTCACAACACGTCATATGTTTAAGCCTGTCTCTCATTCACTAATAAAGGCTAATTGGGAGCAGTTAAGACAAGGCAGTTCTCAGGGGAATTAGCATTAACATGCCAATAAAACCAACAGCATATGGCACAAAGCAGTATTGTCTAAACAGGAAGGCTGTCTACATGAACTCATTCAGTTTATCGATTATTGTTTTTACACGTCAACATCAAAAGACGTAAAAAAATATATATATATGTATATAACAGTAAGCCTGTTTCTTCCATATTAACTCTTAATGTAATTTTCACTTATGTGCAGTTAATTAAGATTCAGCTATTTCTAATTGTCAGGGATATTTTTTTTCCTAACTTTGGAGGACGAAGTTTCACATTTATTTGTGTTAAACTGCAATGAATCTGTTCAGTAAATTAATATTGAAAGAATTGTTTTTAAGGACACCAAATGAAACTGAATCAAAATGAATAAAACATTTGACATTTTGTTGTATTTTACTGCTGATGTTAATGATTAGCTAAGTTAGTCTCGTAATGTCATGGGTATTTTTAGTCTGTGTTCACGTGTCCAGGGACTGCAGATGTTAAAGTTAAATCTTAAGTAGTTAAATCTGGTGCAATTCTTTTCTTTCTTTTTTTAAGACTAGACTTAGACTGCGTTCCATTAATCTGTACCCTTCCCCTACCCCTTTATCTACATCTTTGTCTTGTCCCTCGATAACAAGATGAGAGGGCTCGGGGTACGAATGTTCCCCTAAGAAATGGGACACCGCTCGATTACCGTTTGCGTCGTCATCCCTTGCCTCTACCTGGCTGCTACGTCTACAGAGGCGACAACATTTGACGTAAACAAACGTAAACAAATGTCAAGGATTATCGGGTACCTCAGCTTGACAAAAAAACTTGCTTGTTTATGCATGAAAGTTCGATGAAAACTATAACGTCTTCTAAACAGACGTCACTACAATTAAAACCACAACAGTTCACTAAAAGTAACGTAGAACATAAGCGTCATAATTGTAAACCTGCTAAACTGTTAATCGATAATTACAACTGCTGAAAATACATTTATGAGACTCCTTGGCTGGTCGATGTGACGCTGCCATCCTGATCCCAAAACCTGCCTGAGATTGTAGGCCTACCCCTTCGTTTCAAGTCTGGTCAAGATCTCCTCGGTCGTGGCCCTAGCCCTTGATAAAAAAATCGGGACACCCCTTGCCCTCACATGAACGTGCAAAACCAAGGGGTAGGGGTAAGGCAAAGGGGTAAGACAGAGTAATGGGATGCAGCCTTAGCCTATTTGTACATGATCCCTGACAAATGAATATACTCAACTAGTCGAAAATTGGAAAAAAGAAAACATTTTGTTATCATATCGCCCATCTCTCTCACCATTAAAGGTCACGATCAAAAATGCTCACGTGTAACCCGAGCCTCCGCATGCCCTTCGCCTCCTGTTTTGAGCAGTGTGGTACAGTATGTGCAGATTAAATTGCCCGGCTGTGAGAGGGGCTGTAATGGTTTTTAATGAGGGCCACTTTATCAGCTTCCTCCCCCTCTTCAAAATACCACTCTTATCATCATCCACTCCCACGCACCCGGACTCACTGCTGGCCAAAGACAATGTTTTACCTGGTTTAATCTAATCGCCTCCGACAACCGAAAGGCTACTGTGTACATGTGCATGTTTGTTACTCATGTGGGGACTTTAGATTTGTTCTTTCAGGGATCATTTCTCCTCATGTGAAACTACAGCCGGCGGGATTATCAGATTGGTTAAGGTCATAACAATAGCGTAATAGTATAGAAAGCTCTGTTAACTTCTGTGTTACAGGGATTCTTCAAGGAGATTTTAAAACTGGAATGTTACCCCTACAGTACGAGTCATCAGCTTGTCTCCATAGGGATCATTTTAACACCATACTATGGAACAAATGGGTGATTAAAAAAAAAAAAAAATCACCAGAAAAGTTATTTAACCTAAAATGATCTCAATGAAAAGTGGTAATAATGGTTTGGATTTACATGGTCTTAAACCTTCTTGGCAAGCTTCTCAAAGTCACCAGTATTCATTAGTAGCAGCAAGCAACACGTAGCCAGAGCTGCCTTGGGGCGCTCTGACTGACCATAACCTAGGGATGACAAAAGGAGAAATTCAATTTGTCAACTGGACAAAAGCTTATTTCGTCGAATAAGTTTCGCAGCTTATCCAAGCAGCTTCTTCAGTTCTGACCTAGGGATGCACTGACACCGATACTGGTAGCAAAATGAAAATATCGAAAATTTGCTAGATCAGGTGTCGGTTCCATGGCATTGGTCCAATCGATATCCTGATTGGGCCTTCAATTGCATGTAATGAGACTGAGGAAATAGGTTTGAACTTTTATTTGTACAAAGCTGTACAAAGTGATAGTATCAGAACTGAAAAAGCTGGATCAGTGCATGTCTACCATAAACAACCTATGTTCACTGTGGGCCTAGGGGGCGCTGCAATTTCAAATCCTGTGTGTGCAAACTGTACATATGGTTTTTGACAATAAAGCTGACTTTGAACTTTGAACTTTAATTCACAAGGCAAAAGTGGGTGAATAAACCTATCTTATGGCACCACCTAAGTCACTTTTTTTCTTACTATGTTAAGATTAGTTAAATTTAGTCAAGGTAAGTCTGATGTAGGGCAGGATTAGGCTTCAAAAAATACTGGTGTGTGTGTGCGCGTGTGTGTGGTGAAATTAAATATTTTCCAGTGAGATTAAATGCCCCATGTGAGGGTCTGAAGAACAGAGCCCAGTCACTGATTCTGAACAAAACGAGCAGAGCCGGAGGGAATGTGATATACTGTAGAACTGTAGACCGCACACACCCGCGGCAGTGGAGGCTGTGATGTCATCCATTCATTTAAACAGCCAGCCTCAAGGTTTTTAATTTGGGACTTATCAGGGTTATTGACCCAGGACTGACCCTATTCTGACCAATGGGCTGTAATGTAGAAGTGAGGTGGTTGCAAAGTTAGCTACAGGAAGAAACTGGCAAGTGTGCAACTATGTTTTAGAAGCAGAAACCTAAAACTTGCTTTAAAGCTGAAGTTTTTTCAAATTTTCAAACTGTGAAAGTAGTATGTATTTAAATCTGTCCAACTAGTGTCTGGCTCTCACACTTGCACTGCCAATCAGCTCTTTCTTTGTTTGTACAAGGAAATGTTTTATAATTAACTGAAGGCAGAGAGCAGTGGTCTGATTTTTTTCACAAAGTTCTGTCTTTACAATACATTTGGGAAGAAAACTGAATTTATGAATATATGCGAAAAAAAACATTGGGTGAAGCAGCTGTAATGACAATTTATTACCAATACAAAATATGAAAAATAGAGTAACTTTGAAGTTTGTGAACTATTGTTAACCATTTAACAACTTTACAAGTGTAATTGGCCATTATGTGGAGAAAATATATCCACTATACTATATTATGTGCAATACGAAATCCACGTGCAATACTTATACTATATTATGCGCAATATGAAATTCATTGAGCAGTATTACCACCTGTGAAATACTCTACTTACACCTTATTTAATCCTACCTGTACCTTTGTATTTTATTATATTTTATTACATATTTTTATTATATTGTTTACTTTTTCCTTTGTATTTTTATTAGTACTTCTTGACTATCTTAGCGAGTCAACGGGTTCTTCTGATCCTAAACATTTCATTGCATTTTTGACCTTGTGTTGATCCTGCATATGACAAATAAACAATCTTGAAAATCTTGAAAATCTATCCATTTAGTGCCACATATAGAGCGTTTTCACAAACCCGGAAAACAGGACGATTACCCGGATGTGCGGCCGTCTTGGGAAGACTATGCGCTCAAAATTACATGTATTTAGATGGCGACCATGCAGAAAAAAAATCTAAATTTTGCAAGAAACCTTCCACATCGGAATCCAAACTTTCTGACAAAGTTGACCAGCTGTATAGGGATAAGTTGGATGCCAACGAAAAGAAGCATTATATGAAAAAACTCGAATTAATTGGGCAAGAAGATCCGGTGAGATGAATTCAAGTTTGTTCAATGACAGTGGCGATTTGTAAGCGATCCTGATATTGTCAACTACCTGGTCGTCTCCCCAATCCCTTATACAGCACAAGACCTTCAGAGCTATAAAGGTCTGGAGGCAACAGCCAGTTTGTTTGTGGCTGGTACGAGAGCATAAAGTCCGGAAAACTGGAGACAAGCGTATTGTGATGGCAAAGGTCGGCATACTTGTATTACATGTGTAACGTCTTTAAGTACAAGTATATTGCTTTTTATTATTCACGTTTTACAAAGATTAAAATATTAACATTGTAATTCAATTTACTGTAGGGGCTAATGAAGCAAATGAACATGTACATGTTCATTTGTACATGTAAGTATTTACAACATGTAAGTATTTACAACTAACACTTATGCCTTGGATCTAGTTTAGTCAGTGTTTGTTTATGTAAACATGGCTGCTACAAATTGGTTCAAAATTAGCAATCACAATGCACAGTATGAAATTCCTACCGGCTGTGAAATGAGCTGAGCATATGCGAATGTTGTCGAGATTTTTCCCATCCAAGTTCTGTTGAAGACTGGCGATCCACAATCGTCTCCTTTCCTTTGATAATCGCTCTGTCTGTTCACCCTGGCTGGTCACTACTTTAGGTAAACGACAGAACTGCAGGGGTTTTTCTCTGTCCATTCTATTGTGACAGCATAGGACCACACAATGCTTGACCATTTTGCTTTTTTTTTTTTTTTTTTACTTTGCGGTGGCCAACTTCCAGATTATGACGTCATATGAAAATGCTCTATTGATGCTTACGTTAATTTACTAATTGAGTTTTTGTGTTTAAAAAAACCCTAAAAGCAAAGATTTAATCATTTCAATTCTCTCTCCACCCCTGCATGTGGTTAATTGGGGCCTTTAAAAATCCAGAATTTAGTTGCTGCTGCTGCTGCTGGTGCTGCCAGGCGTTGTATAGAGGGGCACATGTTCGGTTAGAATCAGCCACAAAGAAAAGGTGCGGAAAGCCATTATCAGCACTTCTCATTTATCCATCATTTCTACTAGCGCGAACTCGTAACTGCCAGATTTGCTGCTTTAATGCTGCCAAAATCTTGCTAATTTGAAACAACACATTGGACTATTAAGAACAGTTATCCAAGTCGTATATAATTATCAAAAGCTGTGATTTTTAAGCGTTTCTTCACCCAATTACGACGCATTATCTGTCCTAATAGACTTAAGACTGTTTCACAATACAATCGAATCAGGCAGCACTGACTAACTGCTAATTAGTGGAGTCGGAGTTTTCAAAGGCCTAAAAAAGATCAATGTTGCCAGATGCTCATGTCAAATAAACTCTGCAATTAAAAACATTCTTGACGTAAGAGTGACTATAGGAGGTCAGTGTGGGTTTTTCTCAATCAGTTGTCAAGTAAATAAAGGAAGATGTAACAGTACGTTTTAATGAGGAGGGTCAAACCAAGTTAAACTTACTTTTCTCATCTTGTCCTGATTGTCTTTCTTTTGTCCAAATGTACCGTCTTCAGTTCCAGTGGATTTTCTGTCACTACAACATCACAACAGTGTAAAATTAGTGGAGTAAACTTTAGAACGTGAAAATAAAGTTAATACACTCAGAGCTTAGGTAAGAGGTTCATGTCTGTATTTATGAAAGCGTTTACTGCTCTCGTTAATAATGTGGTGATGTATAGAAGAGCATTTAGTACAAGCTGAGAACATTATGGACAGAGATTAGAGATCGTGGTTAACCGTTTGACAATATTTGGTTAATAAAGCAACAATTTAACAAACAAATTGTGTATAAAAAATTGCCATAAAATACATGTTGTTCAAAGCAATTAAGGAAGTTATTAAACCTTGGGAACTATAAGCATGTTTAGCTGCTGTCTTAGCTGCGAGTATCCACACCTGCTTGAGATGTAAGCGCTTTGTCTGGAATATTCCACATTAAGGCATTAAACATATTTATATCCATGGAGACAAGCAGGTGATGCCAACATACTAAGTTACAGGTCAGATCTGTGAGTAGGTGACCCGTGTGTGTTTTTAAGGTATTTTTGAGCTACACAACACAAGTTTTGAATCAATGTAATATAGATGCATTTAATGTCATACTGTGAAACATTCCTGGCAGAGCAATAACATCTCCATGGAGACAAGAAGAGGCAGACCCTCCACCTGAAATGTTACATAGTGCACCTTTAGCACATGACCTATTCCAACTCCAGATTCCTGCCGTTCCCATGTTGTAAGTGGTGTGTGGCTGTATGCAGAGGCAGCAGTAGATGATGGACTGAAGCGCTCACAGATAAGTGCTTAATTGTGTGGTCTATCGCTCTGTGGATCTCATTACCGCAGCTCAGAGGGCCTCCTTATCAAGCTGGACCCTCTAAAGACCCTCTAATGACACCTCCATGCTGATAAAGCCCAACTTGGCCATACCAAGTCTTCACGAAAATACACAGGAAATACAGGGCACCAGCTCATCACAACTGTAATGACAGTCGACATAACAGTGGACATCCCAGGGCCCAGGGTGCAGATATCAATCAGCGAGGAATATGAAACTTCACCAGCGCTGTCAGGAGTACACCCCCGGGCTAAGGTCGCCCGACGGGGAGACAACACCCCTGGGGCATTTGAGCTGGAGGAGCTGTGGTAAATATGGTAACTCACGTGTGGAGTTGCATAATATAATAATTGAAATAGAAATGAAATTGAAAGAGGAAATGTTTAGAATATTTTAAAGTATGTACGTCATTTTTTCCCCCCCTGGCCTAATCCAATGTTATTGCCATGTCAATATTTTAAAAAAATGTTACAAAATATAAAATCTAGCAAGTCATGAGGTTACTAGTGAAGACAAAGTTTGTAAATAATATTAGACTTAAACTGAAATAGTTGTAAATGTGTTCTGTTTCTATAATTACCCTGAATATTAATTAAATGATATTCTATTTGATTTGAAAAATTAAAAGATGTATTATTGAGCTTGACAAGGGGTTGACATTATGACTTTAACCTAAAATATTAAAAAAATATACAGTGTGAGTGAGAATGAGTGATTATCTGTGTCTTAACCAAACACAGCACCTTGGTTTGAAGTTGGAGCTGAAGGGGTTGGTGCCCGCCTGCTGCCCATTGTTGGTGAAAGGGTTTGGGGTGCGCAGGTCTCCGGTGCTCCCCAGTTTTCCTTCATTGCTGCTGCTCGTCCTCTTCCCCTCTTTCTTCCCGGTCACTCTCTCCAGAAGACTGACCTTCTCCTTCTTCTCCTTGTTGGGCCGGTCCCACAGCTGCTGCCCGCCCCCCTCGCCCTCAAACGGGTTGCCTTTGCGTGGGAGCGTGGCGTACTTCTGTGGCAGAGCGTCCGTGATATTAGTGAAGGGGTCAACGTGGGTCTCTCCGTCCTGGAAGTCTGGCACCTCGCTCTGGGTACGCCGGTGAGGACCTGAGCTGCCTATGGACCAACACAAGATACAGGAGTTTTATCAGCTGCACGTAATAATAATGTGTTAGATTTATATGGCACCTTTCAAGATCCCCAAAGACCTTGTTGTGGACCATTACATTTGGGAATGTCTCCTTTACATGCATAAGATGTAAGAAATCTGAATCTAACAAAGAGTAATGAAGCTGCCATGTAAAATCAGGCACAAGTACAAACAATGTTACCAATTATTAAAGATGCACTGTGTAACTTTTCTAGTGGAGAGTCTATCATCGGCTTGTCTACATGGATTTCTTATTGCTTTGCCTGGAATGTTCCTCAGTACACTGCAAAAAAGCCTGGCCAAAATTTAAGATATAATCTATAAGAAAATTATTTAAAATAGTCAAATTATCTGTCCACGCAGCAAGATAATTTTACTTGACAAGTTATCTTAAAATAAACCACCTCTAGACTAGAATTAAGCAGTCTCAGAACTAGTAAGTAGATAATAAATCTGAAATCAAGACAAATAACCTGATATAACTTTTAAAATCTTGGCCAGATCAGAGAAATGTGCAGTGTATGGAATTAAGCTTAGTCATTTAGGGCCATTAAGGGTGTTTTTATATTTAAAAATCCATTGTAAAAACATGTGTTCTCTGTATTCCACAAATCTGACCTGTAACTCTTTGGAGCTAGAGGAGTTTAAAGCCACACAGTGGACCACTGCAGGCTAAACAATCACATCTCTATGGAGACAAGCAAGTCTACACTTTCTGTGGGATGAACGAAGCAGATTGCAATGAAGCAGTGAAGGCGTCAAAGTTTTTGACATATTTAATAAGAAACGCTGTATTTTACAATCTCACATGTGCAACAGAAAGGTAAAGGAATGGGAAAAGGAAGGGATTTTTTTCATAATCAACATTCTTCTGATGGACGGGGTAAGGCTGGTGGTCTTGTTTTGAGCACAGCTCTGTGGGCTCCAAGGAAAATATGAACCCCTTCTCTACTCCTCTTTCTAATGCCTTTGAATTATTGTGACCTTCATACAGATTTATGTCAAACCCTGTCCACGTTTGATATATGGTCTGGCAGTTATTACATTGTGCAGAGTTTGTTCTAGCTTTATTTCTTACACAAGTGTCTAGTTAAAATGTATGTTTATTTTATTTTAATTGGGGTATAGTTGATAAAGATTAGTGTACTTATTTTCTTTACACTAAATTTCATTTTTCATAACTTCTTCTGGTCGGAGGCATGTCTGTATTTCCCTTTGACTAACCCTGTGAATGAAAGTAGTTCTGATTCTGATACAATAAGCTCTACACAAGTTGTATGTATGTATTATTACCATTATCATACTGTACATGAACTTGGTTGGTGATGTAAAAGAAAAGAAAAGCAAAACACAATCTGATCTCCTCACCTCCAGTCTCTTCTATGGAGTTCATGGAGTCCAGTTTGGGCCTAAAGTTGTTCCCGATCAGATCTGACATGGAGTGAGCCGCGGACAGTTTTTGACCTCCAGCCAAGAGAGGCCTCTTCACTTTGGCCTCAGCCCCAGATCCTACTCCTGCTGCTGGGGCGGAGGGAGGTCCCACAGGGCCTCTGGGCTCCGAGTCCAGGGCAGAGCGGGGCAGGATGGCAGAGGAAGTGTCGGAGAAGCCACTGTCATGTTTGCGACCTTTGACCTTGTTTTTGAGCTTAAAGAAGGGCGAGCGTGGCTTCTCCTTCATGGAAAGGTCGAACATGCTGGCCGTCATGTTGTTCCTCATGAACTGGATACTGACCTGGATATACAGAACGCACCATATCAAACTTATGATCATTGTTAGAAGAAATATCACAGTTTAACAATGTTTCACATTATTCACACCATAAAACAAGTGGAATGGGCATTTTTCTTTCATTGTTGTCATCTAATGTGTTACCACTCCTCGAATTTGTGAGCAGCTTTAAGAAATCAAACTTTCTAAATAAAAAGTGACTTAAACAATTACACAAAAAGCTCTGTACATGTAAATTTTTGAGAGTAGGTTGAAATGCAGTAACTTCATCTACAACATTATTTTTTAAGTTCTATATTATATTGAGACGTCAATAATAAACGATTATTGACTAGCCAAATAATCGTGAAAACCCTACCTGGATACGGCCGCGCTCTTTCTTTTTGGCACCTGGTTTGGACTCCAGTGGGTACCAACTACAAGAAAAGCACATGAGGCTGCAATGAGTTTTTATTAGGGATGGTATATTGCCAAAAATGAATCTTTCTGTACTTTTGTGAGTAAACCATTATCCAAACAATATTGACAGGTATTATGAAATGTGTTACAGTACAATTCAGAAATTTGAACTCACCCTCTCAATGTTGTTGTTTTTTTTCTGTAAATGTTTTCTACATTTTAGATGCAGAAGACATGAAATATATGAATCAAGATATATGGTATTATTTAATAAAGAAAATAGTTCAAGCAAAAGATGGCTACTTACGTATTTATTTAAAATTGATTTAATTTGTTTTTGTTTACTACATAATTCTATACATCTTACTTCATATATTTGATGCCATATGTGTAAAACAATGTAGAAAGTAGGAAACATATAGAAAAAAAAAAGATTGAATGAGGGCGAGTCCAAACATTTGACTGACAGTGTATGTGAAGTAAGGATATTAGGAAGTTTATAACATGTATTATTTGTTTTTCATTTTTAATCGTTTATTTTTTCAGTATTTTATTTATAAATGATACACAATGACACACTGCCATTTTTCCTTCTACCATCCATGACTTTGGAGGCTTGTAACAGGGTCATTCATCTAAAACTAACATAATTTGAGAAAATCCCAGTCAAATTCGCTAAAAGACCATCAAACAATATGACAAATAGTGAAAATAACCCAAATTCTCTCTAATGTGCTCTGCCTACTTCTTTGTGGGCAACACTGAAAGGTCTAATTTGAGCAGACTAATCCACAAACGCAGCAGCTTAAATTATTTGACTTTTTACTATTGAGAATGCTATTTATTATTCACAGGATAAACAATATTCTTTGCGAAACTGAACATAGGAAATAGCCTCCTGTGCAATAATATAGACTATAATAATAGTTCAGAGCGATTTTGGCATTTATTTGTTTAACCTGTGCTTTTTCAGCTGAGAGTAATGGGATTTGTGCCTTCACTGTGAGCAAAATAAAGTGGCATTTGCACAAATCTGGCCTTTGTTCAGAAACGCAATGACAAGCAACTGGGAAACTGCAAAGCCACGGCACGGGGCTCACCAACCGTTCATACATGCTAATGAGAGCGGCCCCGGTAACAGACCAGGGAGGGGCCAAAGAAACAAGGACTAAACTGGGCTTTAGGAATTATAATTAAGGTGCAGAATTAGGTTTGAGGAGTACTTTTGTTTTTAAATACATTTTTTGATGTTGTACTATATTAGGGTTGAATAATATAACCTTTTGTTAACCTAATGTTAGTCAGAATTTTATTTTATTTTTTTAAAAGCCACAAATTTCAAAGGTCATTGGCAATTAAACAATTGGATTATTTCATTGCCTCTCTCTACTGAACAAAAGGTAAAAGGAAAGCTGTTAACTTGTAAACTACAGCTTCATGACATCACAATGTAGAACAAAGCATTTTGAGTTTGAGTTTTGGAGATGTTGACAGACTAATATTAAAGGATTACTCAAGCATGTGAGAAGTAAACAAAAAACTACTCTAGGTATCTTTTGATGATGTAAGATTTTAATGTGGCTTAAAGCTCACAATAGTACATTTTGGATAATATGGGACCTTTTAAATTCAATTAATTGCACAGCCCTACGATACGTATTTGAGAAAGAAGGTTTACCGCACACTTGCTTGACTTTATTCTTTATTTATTCTTTCTTAGGCTAGAGCGAACAACACGCTTTGCCTCTACAGCGACAAGTAAGTGTGCGGTAAACCTTCTTTTTTTTGGAATTGTTGAATGTTCCTGCTGTTACCAGCACCTGGAAGCTGTGCATGGAGTCTTGAACTTTTGAATGTATTTATTGAGGTTTAGTTATGATATTGCTGTTGTCCAGTTACATATTGTCCAGTGGAGACACAATGAGTGGGTCAGTCTTGTGATGTTTCAATAATATGCTTCTGTCCTACATAGAACAATTACGTCAGAGGAAAATCAAGTAACTTTATTACTGGAACATTTAAACTTTGAACCAAGGCCGTGTTTTATTATAACATACAAACCATCATTTTAATTCATTCTTATTTTTCTGTAATCTACTAGAATCAAAGCGCTCAAATAAGAATACTTTTTGATTCCCGTCATCGTCTAGTGCTGTATCCAGTACACTCCCTCCTCCTGACAGGCCCCTCCACTGCGCTCCTCTCCATTGCTACTCTCCTCTTTCTCCTCTGCTCCTCCTCACCTCTCTGCTCCTCTCATTCTCCACTCTTCCCCTCCTCTCCACTCCTCTCCTCTCCTCTCCTCCTCTGAACCTTGGGAGGAGGAGGATCTGGACCTTGCTCCTCTTTTGTATCTGAGCTCAAGGCCAAGATAAACCTCTCTCCGACCTCCCCCTCTCTTCCTGGGACCGCTGGGAAAATCGGCACAATCAACAAACACAGGTGCGCGATAATTACCCCGCCTGCCTGCTCGGATATCAGGCCTCCTCCTCAAAAAGGTTCAATATCGCCGCAATGGGCCACGGTGACCTGCTAATATGGACTCTAGATACAGTATCAAGGGTCTAGCTGCATTGTCAGAGTGGGTTTAACCAATGAGCTAAGAGCCAGAGGATTCACAGGGGGGAGCGGGGCTTGAGAAACTGCACAGCCCCGAGGTGCATCTGCAAATACAGCAATCTGCGCTGATTAGGACGTATTGTCACTGTCCTGGAGGAAGCACAGGGGAGGTATGGTGGAAACACGGACAGGCTAATCAGCAGCAGATACACGGTGGTGGTCAGTCCGGCTCATGTAATGTAATGGTGACTCAGTCTGTGACCCCGTTTAGACCTGGGTGTAGCCAAGACCTCATCACCGGATCATTTTAGAGATTTAGGTTAACTGTCAGAAAAATTATAGACACTCCTTCTGATAACATCTGAATGGGGAAGGAGTGAACTGAATTGATTTTTTTAATATTGTTTTTAGTGTCATTTGTGCAATAAAAAAAACTCCAGTGTAATATAATTAGGGCTGCATCACGGATTCTCGTATATTATTGTGATATTTTACAGCAATGCACCAACACAATAATGATATCAGATATCGGCGTCAAACATTTTGGTGCATCGGATATCGGTTTCCAAGATATTGTTTCAGCCAATATTCCATTTTGGTCTAGTAACTCGTGTAATAAGACGATTTACTGGTCAAGGTTAGCCCAAAACATCTCATAATATTAAACTCATTTTACATAGCTGTTTTGTAATCTTATATTTATTCAATTATGGGTTTTTATTTCTCAAAACTACCGCAAAAACATACTTCAATAATGTGCCTGGTGATGTGGCCTGCTTGTTAATTTACATGATACATAACATTGAGATAGCACATTTGGATAATTTTTCACCCATTGCCGTTTATGTGTATGCATAATTTTACAAATAAAAAAAAAAACATAGACGAAAGACAAAAAAATGTAATTAAGCCTAACCCAGCAAATTTTAGTCAGATGGAGAACCTTGGTGTTACTGAGATAGATTTAGTTTGTTGCAATATTGATTACTATACGAGCAACAGCATACAATAAGTATCATATTCCACAGACAAATTGAAAGAACAGCTCTGGAAAAAAATAAGGCCACTGCATAATTATAATTTTTTCTGATTTTACTACTTATAGGTATGGGTTTGGGCAAAAGGAACATTTTTGTTTGAGTCTGTAAACTACTGACAACATTTCCCCCAAATTCCAAATAAAAATATTATCGTTTAGACCATTTATTTGCAGAAAATGACAAATGGTCACAATAACAAAGAAAGATACACGTTTTCAGACCTCAAACAATGCAAAGAAACAAGATCAAATTCATTTTAAAACAACATAATACTAATGTTTACACTTAAGAGTTCAGAAATCAATATTTGGTGCAATAACCCTTATTTTTAATCACAGCTTTCATCCGTCTTGGCATGCTCTCCACAAGTCTTTCACATTGTTCTTGGGTGACTTTATTCCACTCCTGGTGCAAGAACTGAAGTAGCTCAGCTTTGTGTTTGTGTTGGAATTCATCAGACGCTGGAATGGAATGGCTGTAATACATGTAGAGATGCTGATTTCAGAAAAAAATGCAGTGGTCTCTTATTTTTTTCCAGAGCTGTATCCTGAAACTTATTCCCTAACCTACCCAACCACACTCTCATTTACCAAAGAAAATTAGCATCAGCTAATATTGCAATATCAGTACTACTGCGATCTACTGTGCAGCCCTAGTATATGTTCTTTGCGTCTTTCTGCCTGTGTCTCTGGGTGGGGCAGAGACAACAGCACAATAGGTAGATGAAGCTTACACCTACATGACAGACAACCATTCAGTACAGCATTCTTTTACTATAGGCAACAGAAAGTCATCCATTTTCATCTCCAGGGCATGTCTTTGGCTTGGTTAGTGCCATACCTAAAGCAGTGACAATACGACATATTGCTTTGTCCTATGTGAGTGAGTTTGACTAAGAAAAAAAATGCAAATTAGTCCGCCTTACCCAAGTAAAAGCTACTTTCTAGTCAGTATACAGCTTAATTCTATCTCATACCTCGTTATGTGGCTAAATATTAACCTTATCTTTGTTATTGAAATGTGGAATTTTATCGCAGTCAAACTACCATGACAAAATATGGCACAACCCTTCTTATCTATTCAGTATGTTCACATCAATGGTAACATAAGGTAAACAAAGGTGGAAGCAGGTCAGGCCTATTGTAAAAGGCGTACACACTAAATGCATTCATGGGATTTAAAACCAACTGTTTCTATAGCGATGACAAACAGGACATGTTCAGCAAGCTCCACTAGTTTTAATTAGGCACAAACAGCAGCAGTCAACACGTCAGCAATCACTCTAAAAATAATCTCTCAACAATGCTAGCTACTTTATAGCTAAATTCAAAACAATAAGATAGAAATATTGCAATGCTGGACATATAAGCTGCAGTTTTTAGTCTCCAAACAAATAACTTTGAGCAAATGTGTCTGGTGGATCAATTTTATCCTTCAAAATGCCACAATAAAGTCTTCTTCAAACGGCAAAACAATACAATGTAAAATGGTATTCAAATTATCTGGCACAATGGAACCAACAGTGACCTAATTAAAACTAAAATACTGCGGCATCGTCACACCGCCAAAGGGTTCAAATACATGGGTCTAAAATAGAAAGAGGATATTAAATGTATTTGTCATGCCATCACCCACTGAAGATTGAAATACAATGTCTGTCTGGTTAAGTTTGACACTTCCTCTTTAGTCTGTTCTTGTGTAAACAAAGCATAAATCTAATACTCATTTGATCCGAGCATTGGTTTGCATAGTGGTGTTGAGGGAAGAGTACTATAGTGGTTAACTGAGAGGTTTGCAGCCAATAGAACGTCAGTAAAATCATGTGGTTTGGAGCGGAGTTCAGACTTTGGAGTAGGGATGTCCAGATGATTAGGTTAATCAATAATTGCGATTATTCAGGTCACAATATAATCAAAAGCGATAAAAAATAATAACTGTGACCATTTTAGAAGCAAATTTATAAACATTTCAATAATGGATTAGTATGAAAGAAAATAAAGGATTTCACCTTTGTTTTTTAATTGCAAATATTCATTAAATCATGTCTCTTCTCACAATAATGTCAACACTAAAATTTTATATCATGACATCCTTAGAGGAAAAAAAAATCTCAATCTGTCTTAAATAGCACTCGATAAAAATCTGCCTTATGTTAATTAAAATAATTTACAAAATGTGTTGTTTTTAAAAAGAAAAAAATCATCAAAAGTTAATTATGGAAAATAATATATAGGCCCAAGTAGTTTAAATTTTAAATCTATAGATCTATCTACATTTGCATTGACTGTTGTGGCATCTCCACATGGTCATACTATGCTAATAAAGGCAACACATTGTCATGGTATGCAGTGTAGTGCTAGTGCTACTGCAGTAACAGTACTCTGAGTAAGGGAAGCCTTTCATATCTTATCAGTGTCACTGAAGGAAATCAAAACAAATGCACCCTCCATGACACAGTATCTATTTTACAGGTCAAGGCTCGATAAAAATGAAACAAAAACAGACAGCAACTGTCTAACTATAACTATAATCTTACATTTAAAAAAAATGAATCATATGCGAGTTTAGAACTTCTTAGTAAGAAGTAAGAAAGAATCTAAAGTAGACTTAATAAATCTCTTGAGAGTCTAAGGTGGCATAAATCTGTAGAGCATTTAATTGACAAAAATTACATTATTATATTGCGTTATTATAACACTGCAGTACTTACTCAATTTTCTTTCGCTCCTTGTTGTCAAAGATTTCATTGAGATTGATGGTCCTTTGCCCCAGGAACTTGTCCATCCCAACCAGAGAGCGGTGCATCACAATGAGGATGAGTTCGTACACCTCAGGGTTCCCTTCCACCAAAAGTCCAGGTAACTCAAACGATGCCTCCTCTCTCCAGACTGGGTTAAGTGTCTTCTCTGCCACCGATGTCGAGTACTTCTCTTTGCCCAGCTGTATAATGGTGTAGGCATCATTGGTGCCATTTTTGCCCTTCGCAGATAAACCAGTGGCTTGTAGGACAGTGGCTTGGACATGGGTTGGAAACCACTTTTGAGATTGCTCACCCAGCGACATTGTCAGTGTTTAGAGACTAACTACAAATTCATGCATTTATTTCAAATGTGCAAAAAGCATAAAATGTGCAAACATAACTACAATTTATTGGCCATGTCAGTTGGTTACAATAATATTAGAGTATATACAGATAATGAAAGGTGTGTCAGACTGAGTGAGCCTCATTCTCTGCCGCTGCACAGATGTCCAAGCCACTCATGAGTCATCTGAAAGAAGAACAAAAAGATTCAGCAAATTTCCCAGAACAAACATGAGTCAAAGGATCCAAGAAGAGACATTTAAATATAGTGTTATTAATGGTATAGTAGACTTAACTATAGAGAGCGTAGACCACCTGTGAGGACTTGTTAGGGGCTATTATTACAGACTAATCAAACGCGCCTCCTGCAGAGGATGATGTGTCCCAGAGCTGAACATCTGACCAAAGTGGTGATCTCAGTCCGTGTCACACTGCGGTTAAACTAAAGTCTCCTGAATCGAGGAGGGAACGTTTATTATGATTGCTGGTTTAATAGCCTTTCAATAAAAACATAGAATCAGTGACTATCCCTTTATAATGAGTACACGTTAAGGAGGAGGCAAGCTATTTAAGGAGGAGGCAAGCTATTGAAATAAAACTAAAAAATAAAGAAAGATAAAAGATCCAACATAGTTTCTATTATGACAGGGAAAAGTTAGAATTATCTTGACTGCATTCAACACGCATTTTGCACAAAAAGTGACCTTATGTTACTTGTTTGAGGCCAAAAAGTGACCAGATAAAGTCCTATAATCAATATTAAGTCTGACTGTTGTGTTAATGCATGTTTAAACAATTGTCAGAAATGCAAATTACTCATTAATATTATAATGAAAGCAATATATCCAAAGTATACACTGGAAATCTACTTTTTATTTACAATGAACCTGTTCTGTCAAATCATGGCCAAGAAGGTATTGAGAATCCTACATAGACAGGGATTAGTCGTTCTTTTCATCTTTACAGCTGTCATAAAGATGCAAATCTGAGTAGAAAGGTAAAATATAGAGATTTAAATAGTTGAATGTCGGAAATAGTGCAGCACACCGACAGCTACGTGCGGCTAGCTGCGGAGCTAACAGGCTGACAACAAGATGAACATAGCGTCTTACCTCGGTGTCATTTTCACCGATTTGAGGAAGACATTGAGTGCAGAGGAGCCGGTCTATGCTGTTTCCCTCATGCTGTGACTGAAGAGGCAAAAAGCGCCTCAAAAGGGGATGTTTTCAGCGGACATTTCTGCTGCCCATTGCGGTCCCACTGCGAGCAACGCGAGCTCTACTTCCGGCTTTGACGTCACTTCCGCATCACGGCGTCAGAAGCGTGGAGGTATGAAAAATATACAAAAAGTACAAAAGTATATAATGTTACTGCAATTCTATCATTTAAGTTTTATGCAATTGTATATCATGTGTGAGATAAAAATTGTTACTGAAAAGCTAATTTGTCATTTCTTATTTGCCAATAGAAAAAAGCATCTTATAATAAGCTTAAAACTCAAAGATCAAAGTCAGCTTTATTGTCAATTCTGCCATATGTGTTCAACATACAGTGAATAGAAATTTCGTTTCTCTCCGGCCAAGTAGTGCAAAAAGACAAAGTGTACAAAATACAGTACAACATAAAAGACAAAAGACAAAACAAAAACTATCTAACAAAAAACTATCAAAGACAAAAATCTAAGATCTAAAATCTGAAGCAGTGCAACAGAATAAATAAATACCTATTTACGGATGTCCAAAAATGTGCACTGTGCATCAAAATGTGCAATGGCAGATACAGCAGTGAAATGGTAATGTGCAATAGAATGTGCATTGAAAGTCATTAAACTCATTAAATTAAACTCAGCAGGGTTTTAGGAGATAGTTTTAATAATGTTTACACTGTTATACAATAAAATCACCTACACTATGGCTTAAACATGCATCTATGTTTAATCCTCACAAAAACTTTTTATCATCTCAAGCTTGTTTTAAACTCAGATAAAACTAAGTATATGCTGTTTTCCATATCCAAAACAACACCTCAACATCTCCCCCAAATCACCACAAATGAAGGCAAACCAATTGAAAAAGTGTTAGAATATAAATATCTTGGGATTTTGATCGATGACTGCTTTTCCTTTAAGCCACATATTCAAAAATTGATTCACAGACTGAAATTGAAGTTGCGCTTCTATTTTAGAATTAAGTCTTGTTTGTCATTTGAGGCTCGTAAAAAAATTGTTAATGCTACTTTTCTGTCTGTTCTTGATTTTGGTGATGTAATTTATATGAATGCCTCTGTTGATTGTCTACATGCTCTTGACACTGTGTATCATGGTGCACTACGTTTCATTACAAACATGAGGTCCCTGACCCATCATTGTGTCTTGTACGCCCGTGTGGGCTGGCCTTCCCTGACAAATCGTAGACTGAAGCATTGGTATCTTTTTATTTATAAATCTCTTATTGGGCTGGCCATCCTATCTCCAGCAGCTCATAGGGGTGAGGAGCAGCAGCACTTACAGTCTCCGCTCTCAGGAGCTGGTCCTGCTCTCTGTGCCCAGAGCTCGCACAGAAATTGGTAATTGGCTTTTTGTTTTGCTGCAGCTCATTCCTGGAATGAACTCCAGAGGGAATTTAAACTGCTGTCGTTGGACAGAACTTGAAACAAAATGATCAATTTGTAAATGTTTCACATAAGACTCGTTTTATGATGCTTTTGTGTGTGTGAAAATGTGAACATTTTGTGTTATTGTTGTGGCTCTGTGCTGATGCTGCCTCTTGGTCAGGACACTCTAGTAAAAGAGATTTTTAATCTCAATGAGTTTTTATCCTGGTTAAATAAAGGTAAA
This sequence comes from Paratrypauchen microcephalus, assembly GCA_036785185.1. Taxonomy (NCBI): domain Eukaryota; kingdom Metazoa; phylum Chordata; class Actinopteri; order Gobiiformes; family Gobiidae; genus Paratrypauchen; species Paratrypauchen microcephalus. The sequence goes on from JAVJIX010000001.1 coordinate 3,515,758, forward strand.
TAATTGTGGCATGAGGTCTGTGTGTGTTTGTGTAATAAAAGCTCCTTGAACCTTGAAGTGTGCAGTTAATGATTTACCTATGTGATAATTAATTACAAAGTACCAGAAAAGCACAGTAGGTCTTCTTTTAAGTACAGTCTGTGTTTGCATGAAATGAGATGTACTAAAATGGTAGTTTATGTCTTGAATGGAAACATGTGTAACACAAGTAAAGTATTCTTCCAGAGATGTGTCTGAAGATGTGACCAGTGTAAAATATCAGACACATGAAATTCACCTGAAACAGTGCCAAGCATTTGCAGCAGGATGGATATAATGCTACATGAAATTTGTGACGGTTGTGGCTGTAATACAGATTATTTTGTATATGAAAATTCCATTTTGTTACTAAAAAATGAGCATGCTTTATCGACATTGTGGTATCGTAATTGGTATTGAGTATTGAGTCAATTCCATAGTATCAAAATGGAGTTTGAAGTTTTAATATTGTGACAACAGTAGTGTGCGTTAGTGAGGTGCACTCAGGGGTCCTCTCTCTGTCAAACGGCTCATCCAAACATGGGAAGTGCTTTTGTCTCCTGAGAGGGACATGCAGCCTCAGATAAGGGTCCCACTTGAATGAACGCAGACATGCATGTCACCCTCTTGACAAGTGCATCTTAAGCAAACACACCTGCCCATGTTGGCTTTATCATCCCGACACAAGCACAGCGTGTGTACACAGCAGGCCCGTCCATCAAATAGATTATTGCTCTTATCTAAAGTACATCTCTGAATGAAATGCTCGGGCTTAGTGAAATATTAGGGCACAAAAATGTAAGGTACTGCCCCAGAGTACACAAGATTCAGCTTTGGCTTTAATATAGACAGTAAAGGCACTATTAATTAATAGTATGTTTTATGTACAGATACATGAGATGTTACTGTGAGGATGTCAATTATTGACCACTTTTTTATTAGGGTCACTCACTATCACTGGGGTCACTGATTTGCAGTTTGACAGAGTAAACTTTGAAGTGACATTTAAGTTTAAAAGAGGAAAAAAATACACTTAAAATGCCGCAATTGTTGTTTTGGAGATATGCAAAATTAGAATACAGTACCAAGTATATTATAGCTTTTGATAAAGAATATTTAAAAAGCAGGTTTACTGCATGTGATCCCAGCTCCCACAGATGAGCGCTGCCGTTGTGTCCTTGGGCAAGACACTTAACCCCACCTTGCCCCCAGTGTCTGCGGACACTGGTAGCCCCCATGGCAGAAGATAAAAACATCAAGGCCCGTTGTGACGTGAGCCGTCCTCCTGTGGACCCACCACCCGCAGAAGGATTCATGGGGGCTGGTGCATTGTGTTCTGGGCAACAGAACACTGCTTGGACTGCTGCCCCCGCGACCCAGAAAATGGAAAAAGCGGAAGAAGATGAATGAATGAATGAATAAAAAGCAAATTGGGTATAACGGCATAAAGCCATGTGTTGTGCAATATACAGCTCTGGAAAAAAATAAGAAACCACTGCATTTTTTTTCTGAAATCAGCATCTCTACATGTATTACAGCCATTCCATTCCAGCATCTGTTGAATTCCAACACAAACACAAAGCTGAACTACTTCAGTTCTTGCACCAGGAGTGGAATAAAGTCACCCAAGAACAATGTGAAAGACTTGTGGAGAGCATGCCAAGACGCATGAAAGCTGTGATTAAAAATAAGGGTTATTGCACCAAATATTGATTTCTGAACTCTTCTTAAGTGTAAACATTAGAATTATGTTGTTTTAAAATGAATTTGATCTTGTTTCTTTGCATTGTTTGAGGTCTGAAAACATGTATCTTTTTTGTTATTTTGACCATTTGTCATTTTCTGCAAATAAATGCTCTAAACAACGACAAAAGGAGAAATTCAATCTGTCAACTGGACAAAGTTTATTTGGTATTAAACGTTTCGCCGCTCATCCGAGAGGCTTCATCAGTTCTGGTTAGCGTGCTGGTTAGACACTGCTTATATCTCACTGCATAAGCAGTGTCTAACCAGCACGCTAACCAGAACTGACGAAGCCTCTCGGATGAGCGGCGAAACGTTTTCGACGTTTTCAATAAACTTTGTCCAGTTGACAAATTTAATTTCTCCTTTTATCATGGATTCTACCTGGACGACTGAGGGATTCTTCACGCTCTAAACGATAATATTTTCATTTGGAATTTGGGGAAAATGTTGTCGGTAGTTTATAGACTCAAACAAAAATGTTCCTTTTGCCCAAACACATACCTATAAGTAGTAAAATCAGAAAAAAATGATAATTTTGCAGTGGTCTCCTTTTTTTTCCCCCAGAGCTGTACTTGAACCTCATTTAAGACACTTACAGGCACCTTTAGCACATGACGGATTGAGATATTTGCCATTGGAATACTCCAAAAACACACTGAGATATTCCTTTTGGCCCACCTCCACTTGAAAGTGATTCATTAAACCTGAATCTGTATCACCATTGCCTTTTACAGTATGGAACATTTGTAGTTCCACTTTTGTACAGTAAGTATCTTCAATTTATGTCTAATTTGGAAGTTATAGGGTGCATTGGATTGTGATGTGTGCTTTCATTCAGATACATTTCAAATATATTATCCTGAGCAGTGTATGACTACTTCTCCCAGAGAGCCTTTAATCCTCCTATCAGGGCTCACGTTGCTTCAGACACACTTTATTGTCTTCTGCGGTTACACTCGATAAAACTCCATCCAGGCCCTGCACCGGGGGTCACGACTCCTCACCTTAATTTGCCAATAAGTCAAACACTTTCCTATATTAGGCTCCGCAGGGACATCACATGGCCGGATCCTGCTCTTTCACCAGATAAAACTTGAAAGACACCGCATTCCTACATCAGCTGTGGCTTTTATTGCCTGCAATGAATACTTAGGTGCGTTTAAAAACACAAAATTATGTCTTAAATCATAGAGGGGTAAAGTGTGCTGTGTGCTGTAGTATTGGACAGAGTTGGGGGTCATAAACTGTAAAGGAACATATAAAGGAATCTACAACTCGGAGTGCACATGCTTAGCTGTATTACCTGTAGCCCCTAATAGCCGCCATCCTCTCTGTGCACATGGTTCTAGTTTGGAACCATTTCTCCAACACTATATAGGTTGTATTACGTTTATTAAACACTTTAAAAAATCCCTGGCCACAAGATTGTCCATATGCTATAGGGTTTCAGATGACACTGACATCACGGCAATCTGGAGACCTGCAGCGTTTAATAGGGTGCATTCATGTTCTAGAATTTTATGTAAAAAAGCTGTACAAAAAGCTGCACAATTCTGGTAAAATATGGGATCTCTGACATTGTAAATAGATGTGGGGTTTTTGTTTTACTAGTATTTGCTTCAAAGTTCACGTTTTAATATTTGAAAGAAAACTGAAATATTAACTGCTGAGCCAATAGAAAAGTCCTGTGCATTTGTAGAGGTCTTGGCTAATTTAATTTGCCTGGAAGAATCCATGACTACCAGCGGCGAGTCTGGTAATGCTTGGTCCAGAATGCGCTTCCGTTGCGCGTAGACAGACAGCTAAGTGAACCAATCAGAGAACAGTTAACGGACAGCGACGTGAACCAATCAAACAAAAGAAAAGAAAGAAAAGAAAGGCCTCTAGAGCTGTCAGCTGCTGTGGTTTTAAGGAATCGTGTTTTAGGTCATTTAAGACCAATTTTACAGCTGAATGGAAGGAACGTTCAGTTCTCCGATGCGCCATCTTGATTCAAAGCTGAGGAGGAACTTCCGCTGCCTAAGAGTGACGTTGCGGGCAAAGGCGGGTGCACTGACGTCACCATCTTTGAACGAATCAGAATCGCGGAGTCCGTTGTTAACTGGGGGAGCGAGGGTGGAGCGAGGGTGTCCAAATGGTATCTCGCTGTATAGCAAATACAGAGACATATCATTTGGCTGGCCAGGTAATAATTTAATTTCATATGTGAGATCATTCAAATAATCAAATTTCAATTGCAGTCTGATTGTAACATAACTTGTAGCCTTAATCTGTACAGTTTTCTACAGTTTTCTACAATTTTACAATTTTAAAAGTATGATTTTCAAATGAAATTCCCAAACAAACCAAAAAAATAAACTGTTAATGTTTAGGTAGAGTAGCATGTCTTATAGCCTAAAGGTGCACTGTGTAACATTTCTAATGGAGGGTCCACCACCTGCTTATCTCCATGGACATGTTATTGCTGTGTCTAGATTGATTAAACTTATCTACCACAAAGGATTAAAGCAGGTTACAGCACTACACTATGTTACAATTCAGATCTATGGAGAGTCGCCCTTACTCACAGAAGCAATAGAAACAGCTGGCGTGAATACATGCTAGATGGATATAGAGCTAGATCATATAGAGATCTGCATAACCACATGGTCACAACATTCAAACCAGTTTAATCACTTTTTTAAAAAAGCTGTGAAAATATTGGACAAGAAACCATTCTCAGTTCACCACTGCATTGTTTCATACAAGTACAGCTTGCTTAATTTTAATAATTTTGTTCATTTCAAATATGAATGTTTTATATATAAAGTTTTGGTCCTCCTCCTCTGCTACAGGATTTTATTAAAACAAAGACTGTCAGTGGGATGGGAACTAGGACCACAGTCTGGGGGAACTGTGAGGTCCCACACAGACCCCGGAGGAGCTGTGAGGTCCCACGCAGACCCCAGGGGAACTGTGAGGTCCCACACAGAACCCCGGGGGAACTGTGAGGTCCCGCACAGACCCCGGAGGAACTGTGAGGTCCCACACAGACCTCAGGGGAACTGTGAGGTCCCACACAGAACCCCGGGGGAACTGTGAGGTCCCGCACAGACCCCGGAGGAACTGTGAGGTCCCACACAGAACCCCGGGGGAACTGTGAGGTCCCGCACAGACCCCAGGTGAATTGTGAGGTCCCGTACAGACCCCGGAGGAACTGTGAGGTCCCACACAGACCTCAGGGGAACTGTGAGGTCCCACAAAGACCCCGGGGGAATCGTGAGGTCCCGCACAGACGCTCTACATTTGGACAAAGTGTGCTCTCAGTCCGAGGCACTAAGTTCTGGAACATTCTCCCATCATCAATAAGAGAGACTCCAACACTGGCCACTTTAAATCACACTTGAAACAGCGGCTAAAGGAAAACCAGACGTGTGGACACTTTTAATGTTTAACTGCTGCTATTGTCACTAGTCTTTGTTGTTTTTGCTGTAGTGTCACCTGCGCAGGGACGACAAATGGAAATGAGCATTTTTACTATAATCTGGCGTATTTACACTGCAATGTTGCAGATGTTCATTAATATGCACTGTCCCTATTAAATAAAGGATATGTTTAACACCGTACCACGGAACATTCCAAGCAGTTACATCTCCATGGAGACATGTACATAGCGGGCTCTCCACCAGAAAATTTGAGTAGTGCACCTTTAATGCTTTATGTGATAGAATAATAATAATTAGATCATTTGTTTTGAGTAGATATTAAAGTTTGTGTCAGTTTTATGGTAATTACAAAGTTGGATAAATATGGGATAACATTCATACAGTCATTTTACTATAACATCAAAGTGAACATTTGTAGATTTTCCTTATAGGCATTACATCATAACATCCCATAATATGAATAATTCAGGAATGCTGTCAGGAATCATCATATCCCAAATCTGGCCACAACCATCATAATATGTGAGCGTATGAAATAGGCATGAGGCGCTGCAGAGGAGCGGACATATTGGTGATGTCAGTGCTGGCCTTAATGCGGAGCAGGTCTACAGCTTTGGACACAAGACTGATTTAAAGGGCCTATACCTTTTAGCCGAGCGAGCAGTTAGATCGCATGAATTTTAATAAAAAAAGAAGGAGAAGGCAACAAATCACCCCTCTTTGCTCTCAGGAATGTTTTTGTGCGCGGCTTTGAAATATGGGTGCAGATGTGCGTTGCAGAAAGCACATAGCAGCTAAAAAGGGCTGCTACGCTGAAGAGCATGTCACTCCCTAAAGGCCCAGATTTCTTCTCGAATCCTTCAGAAAGAGTAAGTGAAATGATCAGCGGCTAAATATCTAATTCTTTTGCTATTTTGGTTCGGACAAGAGTTCAAAATGTGTCCGTAAATTTTGTGCCGGGCTTTGCTTTCCGGTCTGCTGCTTGTTCACCTGTCTGTGATTCTCAGGGGTCAGCAGGTACAAATGGAGGAGTAGCAGGTGATGTAGGAAATGTTGGCAGAACTTTCAACAAAAGTGTAAATCTTTTGAATGAAATGTTTAATCTTATAGTTGGAAATATAGTGATAAAAATGTAGCTGTTATCAGAAAGCCTATATGATATTAAACTCAAATTCAGTCCTCCAATTGGTCAGTTCCGTCATGTTCAAGTGAGTGACAGGTGGTTTAAACCAATCACAGCGACACTTAAAGGACTCTTAAGCAGCAGTGTCAGTGTCATTTAAGTGACTTTTAAGCAGCAGTGTCAGTGTCATTAAGTGCCTTTGACACTGCTGGTTAAAAGACACTTAAATGACACTGACACTCCTGCTTAAATTACAACTTAAATGACACTGCTGCTTAAAAGACACTTAAATGGCACTGACACTGCTGCTTAAATGACACTGACACTGTTGCTTAAAAGACACTTAAATGGCACTGACACTGCTGCTTAAATGACACTTAAGTGACACTGGCACTGCTGCTTAAATGACACAATTTGAGCTTTATTATGCTACAAATTGTGTGTTTTACCTATTTGTATCATCTACAAGTTTACTGTACTTTTGCTATGGGTATATGTGATGTTTTAGTCCTTGTGTTTATTGTCTTGTACTTTGGCTACGGGTATTACCCCTTCGTCTTATTACCGCTTCGTAGGGCCCCTTGGTTTTGTGTGTTCATGTGAGGGCAAGGGGTGTCCCGATTCTAATTTTGATCAAGGGCTTTGATCATGTGTGTATGTGTGTGTGTGTCTGTATGTTTGTGTACGTGCGTGTGTGTGTATGTGTATGTATGTGAGCGCGTTTGTGTGTGTATGTGTGTGTATGTATGTATGTGCATGCGTGTGTGTGTGTATGTATGTGTGTGTATGTATGTATGTGTGTGTATGTATGTGCATGCATGTGTGTGTATGTATGTATGTGTGTGTATGTGTGTGTGTATGTATGTATGTATGTATGTATGTATGTGCGTGTGTGTGTATGTATGTATGTGTGTGTATGTGTGTGTATGTATGTATGTATGAGTGTGTGTGTTTAATCCATCTTAAATTCCATATTAAATTGATCGTTGTAGCGTTACATTAATTCATATTGGAAATCTGCTGGTCGGATCATTTTACACAGAGTCCTGCACGAGTAAAGCGCTCCACAAAAGTAATGAATATAGATCGCTTCCTCATAACCTGCTAACACAAACATCATTACTAAAGCTCAGGAGCCTTTCGCATCCGTGCACATAAAAGCGTTTTGTTTTCACTGTCCACCCGTGAAATAAGGAGCTGAAACTAAAGACAGATAGAGCTCCGGCCGGTCCCCCCGAAGGCCTTTAAATTAGTGCATTCTTACATGCGCAGTTTAATGTCAGCAGCACACTCCCAGGTCAAGCCCGAGATGGGGGAGGAGGAACAGGGGTCCAACAGGTGTCCAGAGAACCCCCTCCCCCGTCCACTCGCCCAATCCCAAACCTCACATGTGTATGCCCCGCAGTCAGCCCATAAGAACAGCACGAAATAATTCACCCAAACGTTTTTTTCAAGAGGGATGGAGTTCAGAGGGATGCTAATGACAAGAGCATGCAAGCACACAGAGGGCGGCTGTCAGCTCTGAATGTATTGGAAAAGGCAGGGGAGAGGTTAGGTCACCCCCGGACTCTTATATCTGGGTGTAATCCTCGACGAAGGATTGCAAATGTCCGGGAGAAATTGGTGGTTTTGTTTAAGCACATGGTACAAGCATTAGCCGTGTTGTGCTGTCGTGGCCTGGAGTGGAGATGATTTAAACACGGTCATAAAACTGTAATGAACGCACGTGTGAAAAGAGGAAAAACTGCTCCGATAACAGCTTTGGACAAACAAAGACACAGCGAAATGTGTAGTAGAAGAAGAAGCAGCAGTAGTATTAGTATTAGTAGTAGTATTAGAAGTAATAATAATAGTAGTAGTAGTAACAGTAGTATGAGGAGTAACAGTGGTAGTAGTAGTAGCAGCAGTAGTATTAGTAGTAGTATTAGAAGTAATAATACTAATAGTAGTAGTAGGAGGAGTAGCAGTAACAGCAGCAGCAGCAGCAGCAGCAGCAGTAGTAGTAGTAGCAGTAGTAGTAGTAGCAGTAGTAGTAGTAGTAGTAGTAGTAGTAGTAGTAGTAACAGTAGTAGCAGTAGCAATAGTAGTAGCAGTAGCAGTGGTAGTAGTAGGCCTAGCAGTAACATTAGTAGTATATGTAGTATAAATATGTATTATTATGTACCTAAAGTATGTGTTATTATGTACCTTGAAATAATAAAAGATGAAAAAAAACAGTAGTAGAAGTAGTAGTAGTAGTAGTAGTAGTAACATTCGTAGTAGTAGTAGTAGTAGTAGTAGTAGTAGTAGTAGTAGTAGTAGTAGTAGTAACAGTAGTAGCAGTAGCAGTAGTAGTAGCAGTAGCAGTGGTGGTATTAGTAGTGTTAGTAGCAGTAGTCACAGTTGTAGCAGTAGTAGTTGCAGTAGTAGTAGTAGCAGTAACAGTAGTAGTAGCAGTAGCAGCAGCAGCAGCAGCAGCAGCAGCAGCAGTAGTAGTAGTAGTAGTAGTAGTAGTAGTAGTAGTAGTAGTAGTAGTAGTGCGGCAGTAGCTCAGTTGGTAGAGTGTTTGTCCACTGATCCAAAGGTTGGCGGTTCAAATCCTGCTCTTGACATAAGAAACATCAGTGGTTGGTTGGTTGGTACGATTCCAGCTCCCACAGATGAATGCTGCCGTTGTGTCCTTGGGCAAGACACTTAACCCTCCTCGCCCCCAGTGTCTGCGTACACTGGTGTGTGAATGGGTGATTGGTTCCTTGTTGTAAAGCGCTTTGGGTGCCTTGAAGGTGGAAAAGCGCTATATAAAGATGTGACCATTTAGTAGTAGTAGTAGTATTGTACCCTATAATGTAGCTGTGGGCCCTATAAGTACTATTATGCCCTTGTCATATAAAAGGTAGTAGCCTGGTATTTGAAGTAGCCTAGTGGGTAGTTATGATTGCTGGACATTGGACAGTACTTTCAGACTACTCATAAGGAATATTCAAGTGACAGTATTTTTACTCAACTAGTAAAATACTATCTTCATCCTTGGGCAGTACATTTCTCAATGAGTGCAGGTGGATGGGGATGTTTTATAGCGCATTTAAAATATTGTCAAATTATATGTAAAGCTCAGCTCTTTATCTGATCCAAATCCAAAGAAATTTTACTGCAAAAGTCTGTTGGAAATCCACACAATATTTCATACATTTGAATAAAAACACACATGCATTCGCAAAGAAGAGATTATTAACATACTGCCACATTTTACAGCAAAATCACTTAAAGTCATCTGAAGTAATGAATGTAAAACATGCACTAAATGGCTGTACACATTACCATTTAAGATGCTCTCAGCTTGGTGCCATTTGCATAAGATATGTGTTTTTAATTCACTGTGTATTGATTTAGACTTGAATAGTGTGTTTTGGGATTGGTTTGTGCATTAAAATATAAAAGTAGTATTACCTTAGCCATATCCACAGACAGAGAGCGAGTGGGCTGTGTCATTATGTTCAGTCACAGCGCTGACGCTACCAGCAGAATGCAAGCAGCTTACTACCACTTTGTACATGGATAAACAACCCACACGCTCACTCAGTCTGCACGCCCTCTCACCAATTTGCAAATATTAACAATAAATCACAGTTTTATACACACAGGAAATGTGTCCTCAAATGCATCAGAATTATAAGAAAAGAGCATAGCCTACTTCACCATTTTGTAGATGTGTATGTTAATTGGTGTTCTTATAATAAACATTTTAGGGTGATCCTCCAACTATCAAAGAATTTGTGTCCCAAGCAGAAATAAGAAAAACAAAAACACGGTTGTCATTTTTTATTCATCCATCCATCTTCTTCCGCTTTTCCATTTCTGGGTCATGCTAGATAAATGACTATTTTTTTAAATATAAAATATGATTTTATATTGAGTGTTTTTGCTATGTTTTGTCCCTTGGCCAGGTTTTGGACTCTCAGTCCCTCATAAGACTGAAATTAAACAGTAACTTTATTGGCAAATGGCACAGAAATTCCTTATTTTAATGAAAAATATCATGTGCTTGAAAGATATATTAGTACAGTATTTTATTTATTTTTCATAAAAAGAAAGCCTGTCCCTAGGGATCATTTCCACAACCCACCACAAAATGTAACTTCACTTTTTTTTAAACCTTTGTCTCCTTGAACCACATCAGTTGTGATGTAACAGGAGCTCATGTTAGCATAGCAGCGTTAGCTTCATGGAAGGAAGGGAAACAAGAACAAAATTAAGGTCAAGTTTTACAAAACCAAGAGTAGGTTTATTGGTCGTCATTTCGAAACAACTCATATTTCCTTTGAATGTACAAATAATGAGAAAAATACCATTTTATATTGTGTATTTTGAGTATATTTTATGCTAACTCTAAAACAGAGATTAGCATGCTAATATGTCATGAGATTTTAAAAGAAATGCTAAACATTGTCATTTTCACAACAGTCATTTCCATCACTTTATTTATTGTTATTATGTATTATTCATTTAATATTTATGTCATTTCATTACAACCATTATCAGTTAATGTTTCTACACATTATGATGAAGTCGAACAAATCAAAATATTTCTAAACATTTTCTGAAAAATATCATGACCAAATTTGACTGTACTTGTAGAATCACCCTTTAACTCATAGATGATACTAAGGAAAGGGCTTACTGATTTTGATGCCATAGACTGTATAAAGAAGAAGCTCACGATGCTAGCAGTTATAGGAGCAAATGTGCAGGTGAGTTACATATTAGGAATAGGAATAAAATAACAAAAAAACAGCAGGATCATGTAGAGCAGGCTAATATATTTTAAAACCAAAATGACAAGGCTCACTGCAGCAGTTACAGAGTGAAGAGTGATAATTCTCAATGTAAAGTCAACTGAGTTGATGGAGACGAAAATGCCCCATGAACACTTCTTATTTGGAAAGCGGCGACCAGCGGGTTAGGTATATCCATTCAGTCTGTGTTTGAGGCACAAGAATGATTAACCCTAGAGCACTATCACCGGGTGATTTTCACCCGAGCAAAAGTATTTACATGATTTTCAATATGTTGCATTTTTCTGAGTGTCATGGGTCCCTGGGCTTCACCATTGTTTTTGACATCTTTGAAGGTGTAGGTGTTTCCCTACCCCAAAGCCCACTTTTTCCTACAGGCTTTTGGGTGATTTTCACCCGGCGATAGTGAAAGAGGAATGTAAAAATTTAATGAATTTAATGTAAGAGGATGTAAGGAATAGGTAAGTAAGAGTGGTCCTGGAATGTGTATCTATCTTTATAGCAGAATTGGTTAAATGCAGAGAAGAATTTCTCCTGTGTGAGATCAATAAATATCACAAAGTGGTGATTTCAAAGGGAATTCTTATGGTGAAAACAATATTTTAGTCAACTGGTCATTTTTACCTACTGAAAAAATACTATTTTTTGTTCCTCTCTCCTGCAACTGTTCATGTGTCGAGGAGTCTGTGCCTCACCAGGGAAGTCTCACATGTCCCAGGAATGGGCGGACCAAAGACTCCAGTATCATTTATTTTTTTATTTTTTTTTTAGGATTTTTTTTCTTTTCATATTCTTAATTTTTCAGTAATTTTGGAGCATGTTTTTAGGGACTTCCTATGTTTTTTTGGGGTTTTTTTTCATGACAAGTACACTTACTTGGCAAAAGTGACGGTGTTATTTTTTATAGCGAAAGTGTTCTAGGGTTAAAAACACACTTTTTTGTTAATAGAATTTCATTTTCAACAGACGTGCAGTGGTTAGAGAACTCTTCCACTGATTGAAATGCTGAAGGATTGATTCCCGCTTCGACCAAGTTCTGCTGGTTCCTTAGGCAAGACACTTCACGTACTTAACCCTGAATGCGGTGGGTGAGTAGTTGGTGGTAGTCGTATGGGCTGATGCCACAGATTGGCAGCGGTGCCTATGTCAGTCTGTCTAGGGCAGCTGTGGCGAGTATCTTACCACCGCTAAGTATGGGGTGAAGAATAATGACTACAGTGTGACCTTTAACACCTCCATCTTGAGATAAAAAAGTGGCTCTACTAGAAAAGTCCCATACTGCGCTTTTAATATAATACACTATTATCTACTCTTTACCCCCAACCCATCTCAAATTGTAATAAGACTGACTCCTGCTCACCTCATGTGGCATTGTAATAATGATGTGCAGCATTAGTCTAAATGCTGTCATTTCACTCTGACTTTATCACACTGACAGCGGCGTGTCAGAAGGTCGAGGCACATCCTGACCTTTGTGTTTCTGCTGTTAAAGGCCATGACTCTGATAATAGAGATCGCACCACAGAAGATTACACTGCGAACTGGTTATGTCAGTATAAAAACCGCAATAGCTCAATAAGCGCTGTATAATGAGAAACAAACTGTGTCCTAAAGATGTTGTCGTCCTTCCTGAGAGAGAGACTCCAACACTGGCCACTTTCAAATCACATGGCTAAAGGAAAACCAGACTTGTGGACTTGTGGACACTTTTAATGTAAAACTCTCTATAACTTTCAATCCCCAGGTTGCCCAGGCCTTTCTGTGTGAAGTTTGCATGTTCTTCCTGTGTCTGGGTGGGTATCCTCTGGGCACTCCGGTTTCCCCCATCAACACAAAAACATGCTCCAGGTAAAATCCTCCAGCTGAGGTCTTGACCAAGCCTCACAATAAGATCATGGAGATGAGTCCCCGGGCACCTGAAAGATGAGCTGCCCACTGCTCCTGAAGGATGGGTCAAATGCAGAGAAATAATTTCCCTACAGGGTAATAATAATAATAATAATAATAATAATAATAATAATAATAATAATAATAATAATAATAATAATAATAATAATAATAATAATTGCTGCTATTGTCATTGTTTTTGTTGTTTTTGCTGTGGTGTCACTTGCCCAGGGACTACAGATGTAAATTTGCATTTTTGCTATAATCTGGCGTGTTTACACTGCAATGTTGTAGATGTTCATTAATATGCACTGTCCCTATTAAATAAAAATAATAAATAAATTAAAAAAGAGAAACCGTTGACACCATGAAGACACTGGAGATTGGATGGTGACTTTTGTTATATGTGATATTTGACCTGTGACCCTTTTGTACATGTTTTTAGACATAAGGAAAAGTTGAAACCTTTTTTTGTAAATGGTAAAAGTGCAGCAGTTGGCTGACATTGCCCATGTAGTCTATTTTTTGGCTGAGAGAGAGTAAAGTTATATGTTATAATTTTATAATATAGAGCAGATCCCATTCTCAATACTCTCAATATTAGGGCCCGTCCACATGATGTTTTTGTTGGAAACTGAGAAGTTTTTATTCGTTCTGGCCTTTCGTCTACACGGTGCCGGTGTTTTTGGTGGGTGAAAACTGTGTTTTTTGAAAACGGGTTCCAGAGTGGAGAAATCTGAGAACACCGGGGTCGCGTTGTTGTGTGGACGAGCAAAACGCAGCTTTTGGAAAACGATGACGTCGCGATGCTTGTGTAGAAGAGAAAGGAATTTATGCGCATGCTTTCTTTGTAGTATTGTGTTTCCATTGGCTCTGGTGCCTGAAAGATGAGCTGCCCACTGCTCCTGAAAGGATGGGTCAAATGCAGAGAAATAATTTCCCTACGGGGATAAATAAAGGATGTCTTCTTTATCTTCTTCTTCTTTTACAGCGCCACATATCAGTGTGGCATATGTATTACATCATTTTCACTCAGCGCTCCATTTTCATCTGGACGGGAATATTTACTGATCCGACATGTGTGTGGACGTGAATTTTTTTCAACCCGTATAAAAACAAATCCAGGAGCGTTGTCGCACGGACGTAGCCTTAGTCTTTACTGGACTGTCAGCCCTATGTTAGTCTGTGTTAACTTGTGTTAGTGCTGGTTTAGTGCAGCCCATGCTCCATCTGCCTCTAAATACATTTTCAATTATAAACATGCCCAAATCTCATTCTAATGTTCTAATATTGTGGCTCCAGTAACAAAACATGTAACTTATCTTCTGAACAAATTGCTGCTCCCCTTTAGCTCATGTAGTGATGTGTGAGTGGAGCCTGTCCCTGGTCCCTGGGGTGGTTCATTCCCCAGGTCAGAGCCTCTTCTCTGGGACACTTCTCAGACTAATCCCCTCGCCAGGGACATGTTCTCCAGATGTTTGGATCACTCTAAACATGGGCCTCTGCTTCCTGTTTGGCACTCCATCTGAACTTCCATCATGTGTTTTAATAGAAATAAATGCGTTCCCTCATGTGGGGCGATGGCATATTGATAAATGAAAGATGACTGTCGCACTTTGTCGCCGTGACAACAAAGGTCGCAGCCCGTGATGGATAATGTTAAAGTTTATCACCTCCAAAGGGCAGGCAGATGACATTAAGAGAACTACTGTGATTGACGCCTGCAGCTCGGGCCTTTTGTAATACACGCCCACTGTATTGTCTGATTAGAAGTATTAGTATCTTTTATACTAAGTTTTTTGAGTTGTATAGCATAAAATGCATTTAGCCTCATTACTACAATTCCAGTTATACCACTAACCACATAAAGACGTCACCACAGTTGATCTATTACAAATCACCACCAAGATCAGTGGTAGTTGTGAGGATGGCTCGAAGATAACAGCCGAAACAGGTTAAAGTAAATGTATCTCACAAACAGAGCTGTCTGCATAAAGGAAACCAATATAACTTTGGTAAATAAAGCAGACGATGAATGTTACCAAAGTAATTAAGGAAGAAATGGGACTGATTGAATGCTTCCTTTTTGTTAACGTCTCTGAAAATTCCTTGTATAATTCAGTACCAGTATAACTGTTTTACCAATCAATCAGCTCAATAACTTTATTTATCCCAAGCAATTTCAGTACATTGAAGTAAAAAAAAAAAATAGACCAATTATAATAACTCCAAAAGATGCAGGTCCAAAAGGAGGTTAGGTAGGGTCCATATTCAGTGGTAGTTTGAGGGGAGTAAGAGCCCTCAGAACAAAAGTGTCTCCTCAGTGTCTGGGCATCACAGTCAAGTTACAGGAGCGGATTTGGAGGCGTGTTAGTTAATTATTTACAGACAAAATAGCAAAATAAAAACCCCAGGATCATGTAGAGGAGGTTAAAACGAACATTTTAAGATCAAAATGACGAGGTTCACAGCAGCAGGGAAGACAGTTTCTCAGTGTAAAGTGAATTGAAGCCTGAGTTGAAGGAGCCGTAAGTGCACCCATACTCACTTCCTGTTTGGATTTATATATACATTTATATAAATTATCTATGCCTCCTGTTCAGTCCAGGAGAAAAAAAAAACTCTCCTTGGTATTTGGTTTGGTGTTGAGGTGTGTTTTGTATCAATAATACATTTACTGTCAAATTGTAGGTCTCTGCATCCGTGTTTTAAACAGTAAATGACTTACATCTTATCTTTAAAGATCCCATGACATGGTACTTCTTGATGCTTTTATATGGTGCCTTAATGGTTCCCTAATACTGTAAATGAATCCTTCTTCAAAATCAACACTTAGTGCATGAGAAAGACACATGTACAGAGTCAGAGTCATAATCTCTCTGTCTGAACAACTCATTCTGGGCCTTGTTGCTTGAATGCAAATGAGAAGGACACAGATTGGTTAGAGGAGTGGGGGGGCCAAATGCGCCGCTGGTTCCTTGTTTTAGCGGTGCGCTGTGCCTGGCCCCACTTCCGCGTGTGTAAGCGCGAAGGAGGAAAGGAGAGCCTTTTCAATGAAAAAAAACACATTTTCACAGAAAATAAAATTAAACCACTGCTGTTTCAGAGGTCCAGAGGGTCGGGTAAAGGACTTCCGAGTCTAGAAACACTCGCATGTGCCTCCAGGCAAATAAAAAAATGCATTTCGCATTGCGTAGCTCCTCCGCAGTCCAAATTCTCTGGGCGTGATTTCCAGAGACAGGGGGTGGAGATCCAGACGGTGGTGGAACTGCATTTGCATTTCTTTTTTCGATCTGACGTCAATAAGGTGCCTTGTCCAGAATCGCCCATTTGAGCTGTGTTTTTTTCAAACGCAGAAAAGGATCGCAAATGCTCAGTTTAGACATTTCGCAACTTTTAGCCATTGGGGGGGCCTAAACAGGGTAGGGGAGCTCACATTAACGTTCAAAAACCTTAGAAAGTGAAAATTTCATGCCATGGGACCTTTAACCAAATCTTTTTTTTTTTTTATGTCCTACATTATATTACACAAAACTGACTCTTGTGAGCTTTTAGCCATGTTATAATGTTACCAAATTAAAAACTTATCTGGAGTTTTCATCTGAAATGATTCTAGTGAAGCACTTCCTGTTTTACCACATGAATGAAACAAAACACAACTCTTGGTATGTTTGTAATGAGGAAACATTATAACATAGATCAAACACAAATATTGTAATATAGCCTTTTAAACCTGAATAGTTTTAATGTTCGTCTTTACTGGACTGTCAGCCCTCACTTTAGTCAGGGCTGTCAGTTACACTTTTCACAGTGGATCCCGGCAGAGCTGCACTCTAAGCCCCTCCATCTGCCTCTAAATACATTTTCAATTATAAACGTGCCCAAATCTCATTCTAATGTCTCTGAACAGACACATTCAGACTCAAATGTGCTGCTATTTTGCCCCAGAAAGCCCATATTGATGCCCATCAATTGCCCCAGCTGCACCTTAGAACATCCGTGCAAAGGCGGATTAAATATTCCTGTATTTTTTTAATCATTTGTGAAATAGATAATTATATCTCGCTGAGTGGATTACAGATCATTGATTCTTCCTTAGTGTAAATATAGTGTTGAACCTAGCCCAGTAAAGATATTGGGGGTATAAAGGGTTTGTATACTGTGTTTGGCAGAGCTGCACAGTTCATATTTGATGTGAATGGCTAATCCTCGGAACGTGTGGGTGGGACGATTAGCACGACTGAAAATATGTTTTGCTTTGAAAACTCCAAACACCAAAACTATGAATAATTAGCGGAGAAAAGCAGCCAGTGTGTCGCTTGTGAACTCAGACACTACGCACTTATGACGAATTGTGTTAAGTGAAAATAAAGTGCACTTTTGTTGCGGGGGTAATTAGCGGTTTTAATGTGGAGAGGCTGACTTCAGGGACTGCACCGCTCTCTCTGGGGACGGGGCTGGGGCAAGTTTGACAAAGTGCTGAGACGTTAATAGATGTTTTTTGTCATTAATATTCAAGGACTTCTCAGCAGCTTAGTGAAAACAATGACTTTGATTGGACACACGTCGTTTAACGTAACACTGTGTAACTTTTAGCATGAAAACAACATTGCGAGTTTTTGTTCAGTTATTATAACTCGCTATGCAGTTGACGCATAATTGCAGCAGGTGGAAGAAATTACTTACATTTGCATTTTAGATCTGGCAACGCACTGGCTGTCAAACTTCTCACGCCAACTAGACTAAAAGATTAAGGTCCTAGATTACATAAAATGGATTCTTATGAGCTTTAATCAATGTTATAATGCTGTTACCGCCTTAAAAACAATCCTGGAGTTGTATTTTGTTTCATTCACATGTTAATCTTTTATTATTAGTCTGTCCACATCTGCATCTCCAAAGCTTAAAATGCTCTGTTTCAAGTTAAAGCTACATTTTAACATAAATTCAGTAGAGATTGGAAATTCCAGGGCTGAAACTATCGAAATTATTCTAGTGTATGGACTCAAAAACAAAAACGCAACTCCAGGTATGTTCATGATGAGGAACGATAGATCAGAAAATAGCAAAATATGGGCCATTTAATAATTTAATTTAACCAAATATTAATCTTAAACACGACTACACCATTGCTACTAGGTTTAGACAAGATTACCCAAACTTTGCCAAACAATTTCTTAAAGGCAAAGTAACGTTATTTTACAATCTGAGCCTTCTTTCGGTAATAAAACAAGTCGTTTGACTCACCCATATCACGTTCGTGTCATTTGGAGCTGTTTGAAGAAAGTTATGTTGTAGCGTAACCATTAGCATTTGTTTTCGGGGCATTACTTTGCGGTCTCCAAATAACACAAACTTTAGCACTTTTCAAATCATAGAAGCCCGATGTCTTAATGTAAGAAATCGTTTGAAGCAAAAGTGGCCTGTAATCCGAGATTTATCCATAGTTTTCAGCTTTGCGTTTCATGTTTGGGTCCCGGAGCAGTCCGCGCATGCGCACTGGCGTCCTCATCTACTCGAAACTATGGCTAAATCTCGGATTACAGGCCACTTTTGCTTCAAACGATTTCTTACATTAAGACATCGGGCTTCTATGATTTGAAAAGTGCTAAAGTTTGTGTTATTTGGACACCGCAAAGTAATGCCCCGAGCAAATGATACAGCACCATGTTAACAGATACGGGATCAGTAGATTAGTAGAACAGAACGGCTCAACATAAGTTCTGCGATACTGCTCCAATTGACAGAAAAATGCTATGGGTGAGTAAAACTACTTGTTTTATTGCCGAAAGAAGGCTCAGATTGTAAAAAAAACTTTAATTTGCCTTTAACATTTCTCCATGGCAAATCAAAATAATTCTATCTGTTTTCATAATTATTCAACCACAATTTTTGGATTTAATTTATTTTGATTTTAATTCAAGTGACATTATTCAGGAGAAAGGTCAAAAATGTATTCTGAAATACAATTATTATTATTATTATTATTATTATTATTATTATTATTATTATTATTATTATTATTATTATTATTATTATTATTATTATTATTATTATTATTATTATTATTATTATTATTATTATTATTATTATTATTATTATTATTGCTGTGTTTATTTTATTTTATTTTTTTTTTGTAGGAGCTATAAACTTTTTTTGTATCTGTTTTTGTTGTCATTACCTGGTCATATATTTGCATATTTAGCCGACAAGCCCAGACTGCTACAAAATAATTGGTTTTACTACGTTAAGTAAAACAACTAATTCCACTAAATTAAAGTATTATTTTAACTTCATTTGTATGTTTTGAGTACGACAGTCTGGTATTTTTACATCTAAAAATACATCTTTTACTGACAGCGGCATAATATAACCCACTTTTACGAGCTGGACTAATAATGATGTTTTGTATAGAAATCAAAACCTTTCTGTGGAGTGTTAGTGTGCACTTCTTATGTAACGTGCCTTGAATGTTTCCCATTATATTTGACACTTTTGTTTATAATTCTGGCGCAGGTCTTTCAGTCACCTCATGTGCCACGGTATAATTAGAATCAGTTATTCAAAACATCTTTGGAAATTCAGTCAATTCAGAGACGGGAAGCTTTTAGAACGGTTACGAAGAGAGGATATTTAGCACAAAAATGGAAGGAAAGACCGTTTTTTTAATACGATAGAGGAACGCGGCAATTAGCCAGTGCATAGCTACAAACACTACCCCTGCTGTCGCTAAAAAATTAAATCTGTCAGCAATTAGACGGAGCCCTAGAAGCACTCGTAATGGGACAAAGGGTCAAAAGGAACGCGGGTTAGCAATTATTACGGCCAATCGGGCAGCATTATTTATCCAAACAGCAGGTTAGACGCCCAATCGCCTCCATTGTCGCTTGTTGCGCGGTGAAAGGCGTACCACTTAATCCAGGAGTTGGAGTGGGGTGGGTTTTGAGTGCCGTAATCCCAAGATTGATCTCATTCTGCTGTGTAAAGGGGCCATGTTTGAAGGTCTTTAGAGGAGGAGAGGAAGGAGGGAGGAGGTAGAGGAGTATCAAAGACTAGCAGGTCAAAAGCCCATAGAAAACAGGTCTGAAGAGGTTTCACATGAACAAGGGAAGGGTTGGATACAAGTGGATAGAAATATATAATAGAAGAAATAGAGGGGTTCTCACGTGAGCTATGAGTAAACTAGTTTTTTGGGCTCTTTTCTGACGGAGAAGATATCCTGTATTGTTAAAGTAAAGAGGGGTTTATGGGGCTAAATGTGATTGAACTGTTCCTTTTGATGTACACAATAGCTCTACATGCTCAGCTATTTACTATTGACCCCAAATATAATGAGGTCCTATTGGGTGTATTGGGTCATCGCATGCGCATGGTAATTTAAGATTTAAGTTCCGTTAGAAAGTGAAATGCAACTGTGGATTTGAAAGAAAGGACAAACCTTATAGAGCTTGGGATTAAAAAAGAAAAGAAAAAACATAATATTTGTGGCCATATGCAAAACGCCCATAGAGATAAATTAGCAAAAGTAGTGATAAAAAGTTGTAAAATAGTAGTAATATTAGTAGTAATAGTGGTAGTAATAGTAAAGGGCTGGGTCTCTCATATACAGCTCTGGAAAAAAAATAAGAGACCATTGCATTTTATTCTGAAATCAGCATCTCTACATGTATTACAGCCATTCCCTTCCAGCATCTGTTGAATTCCAACACAAACACAAAGCTGAGCTACTTCAGTTCTTGCACCAGGAGTGGAATAAAGTCACCCAAGAACAATGTGAAAGACTTGTGCGATTAAAAATAAGGATTATTGCACCAAAGCTGTGATTAAAAATAAGGGTTATTATATTATGTTGTTTTAAAATGAATTTGATCTTGTTTCTTTGCATTGTTTGAGGTCTGAAAACATGTATCTTTTTTGTTATTTTGACCATTTGTCATTTTCTGCAAAGAAATGCTCTAAACGATAATATTTTTATTTGGAATTTGGGGGAAATGTTGTCAGTAGTTTATAGACTCAAACAAAAATGTTCCTTTTGCCCAAACACATACCTATGAGTAGTAAAATCAGAAAAATTGATAATTTTGCAGTGGCCTCGCTGTATTTATTACACACTATTGTCAGAATATTGTTTAGTATTTACCGTCTTAACATTCCCATTGGTTTAACATTAAGATGACAGAAAATTGTAATTGTAATTGTATCTCAAGCTGAATTACAATGTTTTATTTTATTTTGAAAGTGGTGTGGATAAAATTAGAGAAGGATAGTAATTCTAAGGTCAGTTTTAATTTAAAGATGCACTATATACATTTTATTTAGGGGTTCTTCACGTTGCTTTTATGGAGATGTCATTGCTCTGCCTGGAATGTTCCACAGTATGACATTAAACAGCTCTACATTACATTTATTCAATTACAGGTTTATAGCTCAAAAATACCTAGAAAAACAGGCTTCTCCACAGATCTGCTCTAGTTTGGTCTCGATGAAGATGGAAAAGTTTAAAACCTTCCAGACAAAGCAATCTCAATGGAGAAAAGCATTTGACAGACCTTCCATCAGAAATGTTACACAATGCACCTTTAATTCATGAGCAAAATCCATCTTAACAATTAAAAAAACATTGTTACACTAGGGTCTACAGTACGGTATATGCACTAAATAAAGTAAATATAATATGGAACAAAACTGCAAATATACAGTATATATTTGCTTTGAAAACTGTTGATGTGTCCTTGGGCAAGACACTTCGCCGACATTTCCTATACATTGATAGTGTGATTGTTGTTGGCCGCATTTCCATCTTCTCATTCAAAATAAATAATAAATAATCCAAAATAAAATAAAAAAAATAGTAAAAGTAATCACAAAAAATATTAAAAAAATATAACAAAAAAAGGAATAATAACAAAAAATATATAACAAAAAAGAAAATTAAAAAATAATAAAAATAAAAGCAATACACATTAAAATATCACCATCACTGAGGAATGAATAAACAAAATAAATAATAAATAATCCAAAATAAAAATAAAAAATAGTAAAAGTAGACACAAAAAAATAAAAAAATAAAAAATCAAATGTATAAATAATAAAAAATAAAAGCAATACACATTAAAATATCACCATCACATCAGGAATTAATAAACAAAATAAATAATAAATAATAAAAAATAAAAAATAGTAAAAGTAGTCACAAAAAATATAACAAAAAAAAATATATAACAAAAAATGAAATTTATAAATAATAATAATAAAAGCAATACACATTAAAATATCACCATCACTGAGGAATTAATAAACAAAATAAATAATAAATAATCCAAAATAAAAATAAAAAATAGTAAAAGTAGTCACAAAAAATAAAAAATTTAAAAAATATAACAAAAAAGAAATAATAAAAATAACAAAAAAAAATCTAATTTATAAATAATAAAAATAAAAGCAATACACATAAAAATATCACCATCACATCAGGAATTAATAAACAAAATAAATAATAAATAATACAAAATAAAAAATAGTAAAAGTAATCACAAAAAAATAACAAAAAATATAAAAAATAACAAAAAAAGACATAACAACAAAAACATATAGCAAAAAAGAAAATTAATAAATAATAAAAAATAAAAGCAATACACATTAAAATATCACCATCACTGAGGAATTAATAAACAATGGACAAGTGAAAAAAGTAAGTGAAACCAAAGCAAAACTAGCCTATACATCTGAACAATTACTGTAATATCATGGACTTCTTCACTACTGCAAATACTTAACAGCCATCTAAACTACACTCAAAAGCTTAAAATAATTAACCACATATTTAATTTAAATTTTAATTGGACTTCTGGGTGCATGAGACTCGCCTAATTTCTTTGAATGTTTGAGGAAGAAGTCTGTGTCAGCACTAGACTTATCACCGGGGCGCTGGGCTCACGATAGTTCACTCGATTTGTTTAACTCAATTACAATGAATAGAAAGACCTAACATGCAAAAACGATACTGTTTAATATTTCATAATTATTAACTTCTAATAAAACTTTATGTTCACTTCTTGGTAAATGTGATGGAGTAATTTTAATTTAGGTACAAAGTTGTAGCAGTAAAAGCGGTCTACCTGTTTGATATTTACACAATTACCTGCTTGAATAGACTCGACCTTTTAATAAACACTGTCATTACAATGGCGTATTAAATGAGCTTCATGGTGCGGCAAAAGTACTTATCAGAAAACTGTCAAAAACTTTCCACAAAATGAGTTTAGATGTAAAATACTAAAGTAGAATAGCTATAAGGTAACACTGGTCTACAAGCAAAATGCTTCGGGAACAAAAGTAGTGAAATTTTTCTTGGTTTAGGTCACTAATAAAGAAAAAGTAAGTCAGAAATGCTTATTGGCTATAGTTTCCAAGATATAGTATTGGGTCAAAATAGGAAATTTATACAAAATAAGGCAATAGCGGTAGTTGATCAGAAGGTACAGTGTGTCTACAAGCAACCAGTTCTATCTGAAAGCCTGTCTGCACATTCACATACATTCATTTTAATATGTCTAGAGTTTTAACATTTCATTTCACATAAGAGAGATGCCTCGAAATTGTGTGAACAACCCAGATAACTTCTGTTACGTTTGTGGTGAAGTGACGTTTGCATCACAGAAGCGCAACATAACTGCAGTGGTTAAAAAGGCAAACCGCCATTACTTTGGCTGCAAAGTTGGAGATCAGGACAAAAGTTGGGCTCCACATGTGCAACTAATCTTCGCAAGTGGCTTATCAAGAAAAGAAAGTTTCTTGTTTATTTCTTGACAGATAGTGCAAGTTAAAGATTTTCAAAATATAAATATTATTTTTAAGAAAAAATGCCTAAATTTATTCTACAAACTAGTGCTGTCAGGCGATTAAAAAAATCTAATTAATTACAGGATTTGTAATTATAGGATTTGTAATTAATTAATCTAATTAATCGCATTTTAAGAGTGTGAGAGAGATAGAGAGAGAGAGAGATTGAGTGAGTGAGCAAACGAACAAACCCACTTTGCGATTGAGTTTGTCAGTTTTCAAGTGGTCGCTTTGTTCATTTGTTTTCCAAACTTTGCGAGCATGGTTTGGTGGTTTGGTGGTTTGGTGAAGTTGGTGAACTTGTCCGGACGTGTTTATCGTTCAAATGATCCGTCAGGCTGGAGCAGCTTCGGTGATCGGAAAATTCTTCTTGACAAAAGATACAAATCACGGCGTTATTGTTGATCGTCCCGTCTTCCTTCTTTTTATAAATAAACTTGACGTTCAAAGACCTGAGCAGCGATTTAAATTTAAAATGCGCATTGAATTGCCACTCATAATTAATTAATTAATGTTAATTTTTATAACGCGTTAATTTGCAGTGTAATTAATTAATCTAATTAACGTGTTAAACTGACAGCCCTAATATAAACAGATATTTTGATGTAAACAATATCATAACAATATCTTGAATACATTATCTAACCAGCACAGTTATCAATTGATTTTCAGTTCATCTTATCAATATAAATGAGATTTAGCCGCTTTTATCTCGGAAGCAGATCGAGTCCAAACATTTGTAGACCAGTGAGGGGCTGTGCTACACTCATTTCTGATCTGACGTTATAATTTTGTCTTTTCTTCATGACATGCTATTGCTTTCTTTGGAATATTTCACACAGTCTGGTATTAAACCTTCATATCTTCATGGAGACCAAACCAGACCAAGTTACAGATCAGATCTGTGGAGAGGCGACCCCGTTCACAGTCAGAATGTCTGTTTTTCTAGGTATTTTTGAGCTATAAAATCACCTGTAATTGAATAAATGTAAAGTAGAGCGGTTTAAAGTCATACTGCGGAACATTCCAGGCAGAGTAGTGACATATCCATATAGAGACAAGCAGGTGACGGACCCCAAATCAAAAAGATACACCTTTAAAGCTCACGAGAGTCAATTTTGGGTAAGCTAGGACCTTTCATAAGAAGATATTTAGAAGTGTTTTTAGCGTTGCCAATGCATTTGTTCATAATAAATGTCTTTTCTTATTAATAAAGAGATTTGCCACTCATAAAATCCATCTTCAGATCATTTTGCGTTTGCATCATGAGCAGAGCCACAGATGGAGCGCAGTTATTGCTCTTGGGTTTAGATTAGACGACAGCGCGTCATTATGTCCGGATGTAGTGTGGCCAGGGCTAAAGAAATACTGTTTAATTCAGTGGAAAATATCACTTTTTCCTTCTTTTAAGACGTTTCCTGGCAGGTCTTTAAGTGTATTTTAAGCACAATTACTTCAAGACGAGTCACATTTGAGTCGTAACTGATATTGTTAATATAGTGTTATCCAAGACAGTTATCCCACAAAAGTAAACCGATTCTCCTGTTGAAGTTAAAGGTGCATTGTGTAACTTTTCTAGTCGAGGTTCCACCACTTTCTTGACTCCATATTGTTTTTTGTTTTTGTTTTCCTGAAATGTTCTACAGTATGGCATTTAGTGCACTTTTAAAATACTGCTAATCATTCTTGGATTCTTCTTTTTATCTATTTTTATTGGTAAAAAGTTGTAGAAAGTACAAAAGTATAAAAGTAAAAGCACTGTGGATACTTTTTCTTTTTACTTACAGGTATCTACTCCAACTTTCTACTCCAATTCATTTGTTAAGTGGACTGAAATAATGAACATGTTTTTCTTGTTCATAATTTGAGAAACAGTTAATTTAAAGGCCTTGTGATTTTTAGGCCATTTTATAATGCTGTTACCTCCTCAAACACATACCAGGAGTTTTCTTTTGTTTTATTCAAACGTTATATTATTATACGCTTTATTATTAGTCTGTCAGTGTCTACATCTCCAAAGCTCTAAATGCTCTGTTCTACCTTGTGATGTCATGAATTGGTAGTTTTCAAGTTAACAGCACATTTTCCCTTTAGTTGAGTGGAGATTCCAGGGCTTTAATTATACAAATGATTGTAATGAAAGTGTTTGGAGTTTAATAATCAGAGGAGCACTTCCTGTATTACCACATGACATCATAAGGTGGAACTGAAGGTTTTCTGTTTAAGGAAGAACTCAGTAAATACACAGGATTTGTGTGTTAAACGTGTGTGAATAAAACAAAACACAACTCCGGGTGTGTTTGTGATGAGGAAACAACATTAGAACATCCGAAAACAGTAATATGGACCCTTTAATGAGCACTTCAGCACATTTACTTGAGTAGAATTTTTCATGTGATACTTTATTATTGATATATTATTTGCTCCTGTAGCTGTGCTTTTACTTAAAGGGATAGTTTTTGGGGTTTTTTTTACATGTGAATCTGTATGGCATCCCCTTCAGCAGTGTCGTGCATTAACACTGATTTACCCCTGACAGTGTCCTGTGAGCCGAGTTCTGCCCCGGTTCTGGCGCTGACGAAAGTAGGTCCGGCAAGTTAGCCAGGACATTAAATAAAGCTTGTTTTTCTTCTCAAAACAATATTTGTCCAAAAAGTGATATATTTGCGTCACAAAACAGTTGCACATGAAAAAGTCAGAAGTCTAAATCGCTTGGTGCTATTTTCTCTTGAGTCATATCACTGCACGCCTATTATTATTATTATTAGCCTGTTCCCATGTAAACATCGCCACTTACAAGTGAACAGGCTCATAATAATAATAGGCGCGCAGTGATACGATTCGAGAGAAAATAGCACCAAGCGATTTAGACTTCTGACTTTTTCATGTGCAACTGTTTTGTTACTTACGTCAGCGCCAGAACCGGGTAAGTCAGTGTTAATGCACGACACTGCTGAAGGGGACGCCATACAGATTCACATTAAAATATATTAAACAGAAATGGGGGAGTTAGACATAACTTGTCTCCCATTTATAATGCGATTCTTAGACCAGTCAAACAGAGCCAGGGCAGAGGGGTGGAGAGGGTCGTTAGACGTTGAATAGGGGGTCGAAACCAGCCGTCAGAGTAATTTGAAAAACAAAGAGACAGATTAGGGGGGATCGTTTTCAGAGCTTTTGTCATTGTAGGACGCGCCTCCCGGCAGCTAGATATAAGCAGGGTCTAACCAGTACAATAACCAGAGCTGACGAAGCCTCTCGGATGAGCGGCGAAACGTTTTCAACCAAACAAACTTTGTCCAGTTGACAAATTGAACTTCTCCTTTGATCATAAAAATATATATATATATATCTCTTCAGTACTACATCCTCCACAATGTAACTCCTAAAGTCCATGTTTGTTCTTGCTCTTCTCCATTAAAATGAATGATAGAATTTCCTCTCTTTTGGTAATGTGCTTTTTCAATCATTTATCACAGACTTTGTAGTTTTAGTCCAGATTGTGATTTTGGTACCCACGCATGAGATGTTTTAGAATATATAAAAACAGCCCTGTTGAAATCCTTAAAAACGCGTTAGGATCAGGCTGATGTTCTGATTCTGGTTTGCTGCATGAACTGGAGCATGTGGAAAGCTCATCTGTTTAAACTTGTACAAAACCCTTTCTGTTATTTATCATTTATTACTGTGGTGGAAGAAGTACTCAATTTTATTATTTAAAGGAAAAGTAGCGTTTTTTTTACAATCTGAGCCTTATTTCGGTAATAAAACAAGTTGTTTTACTCACCCATAGCACTTTGGTGTCATATGGAGCACTTCCGGCGATGTTTTAGATTAGCGATTTCCATAATGTGAGTTCTCGGGGCACATGTTTGCGGTCTCCAAATAACACAAACTTTAGCACTTTTCAAATCATAGAAGCTCGATGTCTTCGTCTACGATTTCCTGTGGTCAAAAGTGGCCTGTAATCCGAGATTTAGCCATAGTTTCGAGTAGATGAGTCTGCATGTGCGGAGTGTGCTCTCAGCTCCCGGGACCCAAACATGAAACGCAAAGCTGTAAACTATGGATAAATCTTGGATTACAGGCCACTTTTGATTCAAACGAAATCGTAGACTAAGACATCGAGCTTCTATGATTTGAAAAGTGCTAAAGTTTGTGTTATTTGGAGCCCACACGGGGCATATTACATGCTCGGGGAATATATTATATGCCCCGAGCTATGGCTAGAAGTCGCGCTAGGCTAACCGCAAATCTAAAACATCTCTGGAAGTGCTCCATATGACACCAAAGTGCTATGGGTGAGTAAAACAACTTGTTTTATTACCGAAATAAGGCTCAAATTGTAGTAAAACTTTAATTACTTTTCCTTTAAGTACATGTACAGATACCCGAGGAAAAAATAAATAAAATAAAATAAAATAAAATAAAATAAAATAAATAAATAAATAAATAAATAAAATAAATAAAATAAATAAAATAAATTAAATAAATTAAATAAATTAAATAAATTAAATAAATTAAATAAAATAAAAATCACATCTAATATAAATAAAATTATAGAGCGTTCTCACAATCGCTCTGTCTGTTCACCCAGGCTGGTCACTACTTTAGGTTAATGATAGAACTGCAGGTGTTTTTCTCTGTCCGTTCTATTGTGACAGCCTAGGACCGCACAATGCTTGACCATTTCGCTTTTTTTTAACCTTGCGGCATAAATGCACTGTTCGCAGTGCTTCGAATCTCCCCAAAATGGCCGACTTCCGGATTATGACGTCACGTGAAAAGAGTAAAAAGTATTTTTTGCAGATTTAAGATCTAATAAAGCTTCAAATGTATGGCTTTTGATAAAGATTTGTGCAATTTTGTTCAATAAAAAGAACTGATTTTTTTTTTCAGCTGTTTTTCCTCAAGTTATAAATGTGTTAAAAAAAATAAACACCACAGCCTTTTCAGTAGGTCTCAAACTATAATAAAAAATACTTGTACCTGCTCAAAAATGTGTTTAAAGGAGAAATTACAGATACCTGCTCTCAAATGAAGTGAAGTAAAAGTAAAAGGGTCACTTTAAAATCTAAGTAAAGATAGACAGATACCTCAAATTTGACAGAGTGTGATTTTCCAAATTTTCCGTGGCATAAATCAATCGAACACATGCACAATGCAAAAATAATATTTAATTTCAGGTTTAAAAAAAGAAAAAAAGAAAAACTTTATTATTACTGATGATTGTAATGTGTATCTTTACTCAGTCTTTACTATTCCATTGATTTCAGAATGATAAAAAGTTAGGACTGTTGCAATTAACAATGTAAATACAAATTATGATAATGAGAATGGGAAAAAATCATCAATATAAAAACTCCTATCACTACTACTACTTTATTTTACTTTTAAAACAACTGGCAGCGCCGCAATATGAACAGGTAT
>JAVJIX010000001.1:3547500-3577500 GCA_036785185.1 Paratrypauchen microcephalus
GTGTAAAATCAGAGATACAAAAATGTAATTTGGGTGTACCGCAAGGGTCCATTTTGGGCTTTGTATATAAATGATATGCCAAAAGTCTGCAAAGACACCATTTGCCAAATGTATGCAGATGATACAATCATTTACGTAGCAGCAGACACCCCAAAAAAGGCTTCAGAGTTGTTAAACAAACAGCTCAGCAGCATATCAGAATGGCTCCAAAACAATTGCTTAACTCTGAATTACACCAAAACTGTCTCAATGTGTTTTTCACTGAAGAAAATAACAAACAATGAACTTAAAATAATCATTGATAAACATGAAATAGAGCAGGTACATGAATTTAAGTATTTGGGAGTGGTTTTGGACTCTAAATTGAAATTTGATGCCCACGTTAAAAAAAATGACAAAGACCATAAAGATAAATATAAACTGTTCGTATGATTCGATCCTGTGTATCCAATCAAGCTGCAAAAGTATATTTACATGCTATGATTTTATCCCACATGGCATATTGTTCCATTGTCTGGGGCCAAGCCACACAATCTGTTCTTAAACCTTTGATATCACTGCATAAACAAGCACTTAAGATATTTGACCAAAAACCAATCAAATGGCATCATTGTAAAATTATCAAAAAAATATAACATGATGACATTTGAGAACTTTGTAAATTTTACATTTTTAAAAGCCATTTTTAAGTGCCTTAATGGCCTTGCTCCTAAAGAAATGTGCAATTTAGTGCAAAAGTATACAAATGAAGGAGTAAGGACAAGAGCTGGAGTGAGTGGGAACTGCAAAGTCAAAAGATGTCGGACGACTCTGGGTCAGTTGGCTTTCTCAGTAAAAGCATCACATCTGTAAAACTCTCTGCCATTGGAGCTGAAGTCACATTCGGACATTAGACTTTTCTCCACAAAATTGAAAAGGTGGCTCAAAGAGAATCAACAGTGTGAACACTGAGCTGCCCTTGTGTACAGTGGACAACCATGGACAATCTTTTATGTGTGTGTTTGTATGCTTTTTATTAACTGTTCTCCCCCTTTTTATTAACTGCTTTTTATTAACTGTTTTTATTAACCCCCTTTTTATTAACTGCTTTTTATTAAGTGTTCTCCCCCTACACCTTAAAAGCCTAGCAGGGACGGAGGCTGCACATTAGCTAATGGCTATAAGCCTTATGTGCATAGACATTGGTGACCTGTTGGTGGCAATGTTTAATGTACTGTCCCTGTCAAATAAATAAATAAATAAATAAAACTAGACCAGGACTAGACTAGGATTAAACCAGGACTAAACCATGCGACTGAATCAGCACTAGAGTAGGACTAGACCAGGACTAAACACGGATTAAACAGAACTAAAAACATATTTAACCAGGACTAAACAGAACTAAACCTGGACTAAACAGGACTAAACCAGGACTAGACCAGGAATAAACCAGGACTAGACCAGGAATAAACCAGGAATAGACTAGGATTAAACCAGGACTAAACCATGCGACTGAATCAAGACTAGAGTAGGATTAGACCAGGACTAAACACGGATTAAACAGGACTAAAAACATATTTAATCAGGACTAAACCAGGACTTGCCTAGGACTAAACCAGGACTTGCCTAGGACTAAACCAGGACTTGACCAGGACTAAACCAGCAGTAAACCTGCCCCTGGCCTGTAGACCCTCCGTGCTCTCTTAAACAGGTGCGTCCTTGAAAACAATAGCCCTGATTACTTGAATAACAAAGGGCCCAATGACGAAGTGAAGGATCCATTAGGCGTTTCACAGGTGATTAGAAGGAGCCGGTGTGGTGCTGATTGGCGGAAATGTCCCCCAGATGCTTTAAAGACCGCACTGTTGTACCTGCAATTATCCGGCGTTTAATGAGGCTGTTCTAACGAGGAGGAACATGAAGTCAATATTTTGGTTTGAGCTCGGAGTGGGGCGGCTCACATCTGCGCACAACTGTCTAAAGTCAAAGATCTGCTCCGAGCGGTGACTGGGCCTTTTCACGGCTCCACAGAGGAGGTCTGTGCAGGTGGAGGCCGCGGGGCACTTCCACCCACAAACTACACCTCCCTCTCCATCTGTCTCTCCATCTCTTCATCACTCTCTCTCTCTCTCTCTCTCTCTCTCTCTTTCCTCCCTCACTTTATCCCTCTCTTTCTCCTTTATTTCCCTCTTCTTCTTTCTCGGTCTAAATCTTATTTGTTTCTCTCTCTTCTCAGGCTTCACCTCTTACTCTCCTCTCAATCACTCGCTCTACTTCTCTTTATCCCTCTTTTCCTCTGTTTTTGCATCCCCTCTTTCTCCCCCTCACTTTTCCCCTTCGTTCAGTCACCTCCCTCTATCACTCTCTCTCTGTCTCGTTTCCCTTCCCTCCCCGTCTACTTCTCCAGCCCTCTTTCTCTCTCTTCACTCTCTCAACACAGCCTCTCTCTCCCTCTCTCCTCTCTGCTCCCTCCCTCTCTACACACCCACCTCCTCTCTCCATCTCTCCTTCTACCCTCTCTCTTCCCTCCCTCTCTCCTCTCTCCCTCTCTCCTCCCTCTCTCTCTCCTCTCTCCTTCTCCCTCTCTCCCTCCTCTCTCCTCCCTCCCTCCTCTCTCCTCCCTCTCTCCTCTCCCCTCCATCTCTCTCCTTCTCCCTCTCTCTCTCCCTCTCTCCTCCCTCCTCTCTTTCCTCCCTCTCTCCTCCCTCCTCTCTTTCCTCCCTCTCTTCTCCTATCTCCTTTCTCCCTCTTTCCTCCTCTCTCCTCTCTCCTCCCTCTTTCTTCCTCCCTCTCTCCCCCCTCCCCCCTCCTCTCTCCCTCTCCCTCCATCTCTCTCCTTCTCCCTCTCTCTCTCCTCTCCCTCCTCTCTCCTCCCTCTCTCCTCCCTCCTCTCTCCTCCCTCTCTTCACTCTCTCCCTCCTCTCTCCTCCTCTCTCCTCTCTCCTCCCTCTCTCTCTCTCTCTCTCCCTCCTCTCTCCTCCCTCTCTCCTCCTCCTCTCTCCTCTCTCCTTCCCCCTCTCTCCTCCTCCCTCTCTACTCTCTCTCTTCTCTCTCCTCTCTCTCCTCTCTCCTCCCTCTCTCCTCCTATCTCCTCCTCTCTCCTCCTCTCTCCTCCTCTCACCTCCTCTCTCCTCCTCTCTCCTCCTCTCCTCCCTCCTCTCTCCTCCCTCTCTCCTCCCTCTCTCTCTCTCTCTCCCTCCTCTCTCCTCTCTTCTCCCTCTCTCCTCTCTCCTCTCTCCTTCCCCCTCTCTCCTCCTCCCTCTCTCCCCTCTCTCCTCCTCTCTCCTCCTCTCCCCTCTCTCCTCCTCTCTCCCCTCTCTCCTCCTCTCCTCCTCCCTCGTTCCACAGGTGTTCTTTGGCTCTCTCAGGATGTGCCACATGTTGGAGTGGAGCCTGTGCCTGGGAGGCTCAGTCACTCCTGACCTCCAAACATCCACTGCACAAAAACACACTCTGCTCACGTAAAATCACTTCATTTTTTATTCTAACTTCGACTTGTTTTGCTCAGTTTTTACCCAGTTCATTTACTGCCCAAAATGAGTTGACTTTTCAAGATATTTAAGACACTTATACAAACAAATCATGGGATGGTAGAAAATTCACTTGAAATGAGTAAATATGATGATTTAGTGAAAATATCATCAAAGTCACATTAAAAAAATATATAAAACAAAACAAGATAAATAGTCAGAATTATGAGAAATAACTAATTATGTTTCCTGAATTATTATTTTTTTATAACAGTAAAATCAAATACAAACGTTATTCTCTCTCTCAAAATAGATTTACAGGGTGTCCATAAAGTCTCTTTACAATTTAAACAATTTATTACAAAAGCAGTTATTAACTAGATTTATTTTATTTGAATGTGTTTGAGTGTTTAATAGACCTCTATATGGGCACCATTAGTTGCACGAAGCACATCAAGACAGTACTCAATTGTAGGATAGTCTCATTAATGGTGGCAATGGCTTCACAAATCCTTTGCTTCGAGTCAGCAATGTCCCGTACCTTTGTTTGATACACGATATCCTTTACATAACCCCATAAAAAGAAGTCCAAAGGAGTGATATCAGGTGAACGCGGAATTGGCCCATCCCTACCAATCCATCGGTCTGGAAATGTTTGATTGAGGAAGTGACAAACATGCAGTCCCCAATGTGGTGGTGCACCATCTTGCATCAAAAAAATTTAATGTGAATAAAAACTTTAATAAACACTGATGCAAATAAAACAAATCTGGTTAAGATATCGCATCAACTGCCTTTTCAATATGTTTTTTTTATTGTAAAGGGACTTTATGGACACCCTGTATATCGATAATTAAAATAAAAACCTGTTTTTGTTTTTTCACTTTGCCCTCTCCTCTCACACAGCACATGGTCGTTCTGTTCCCGACCCTGACCTGATCTGCTCGCTGATTTCCAAAGGTCAAAAATGAAACTCCGACGCAGTTAACAGTAAAAGATATCTATTCTCTGAGGCGCACTTTTGTTCCCCCAAACTTATCACACACTTTTCTTCAAATACGTTGCACCTGGTTGGCTTGACAGACCCTCATTGTGACTTTAACAGCCCCTCATGTGAACGGGCTGGGGGGGTACGAGGGGGTAAAGTGGGGTCCGAGGGGTGGGTTTGTGCGTTTGAAGTGGGCATCTGGCCTCGGCATTTGCATTTAATGCCCTTCAGATTACTTGTTTTAACTCGTGCTAAACACCTCGCCGGGTTGGGGCTAATTTGATGAGGTCATGGTGCGACCCGGTGACCCCTCCGCTCACTATCGCCCTCCTCCCTCGGCCCTGTCCCGTCTGTGGAGGTGTAAGTGAAACCAGCTGAGTCACACGGAGCTGCAGAGGAGGAGGAGGAGGAGGTGGCACTTTGGGACATGATCGGGGCAATAATCCAATAATGTGCTTATAATAATGTGGGGCTAACGCTAACAACGCCACAGCATTTCTACATGAGCACATTTAGCAAACAAACTTATGTTCACAAATTATGTTTTAGTTTAGTTTAGTTTAGTAAATGTGCGTGTTTTTATCAAAGTAAATACAGTATATGTTCAAAGCAAATCTATAGGCCATATTGATTTTACATTTTAAAATTTTTTTTTCTATAGAAAGTCTGCTTTTGTTGCAAATTTTTGTGTTTTTTCTGTAGAGGAAGAACCAGCAATGATTAAAAATATTGTGTTAAATCATATCTAATGTGTTATCACTATTACAAAAAGATTACAATGTGCATTACCCCATTTGACTCAACAAATAATGTGTTTATAATTATGTGGGGCTAACGCTAACAACGCCACAGCATTTCTACATGAGCACATTAGCAAACAAACTTATGTGCACAAAGTATGTTTTAGTTTAGTGTAGTTTAGGAAATGTGCATGTTTTATCAAAGTAAATACAATCTATGTTCAAAGAAAATCTATAGGCCATACTGTATTGATTTTACATTTAAGTTTTTTTTTCTGCATTTGTTGAGAATTTTTGTGTTTTTTCTCTAGAGCAGTGTTTCCCAACCAGGGGTACGCGAGCACACTGCAGGGGGTACGCGGCAGTGTCGCTGCCAGGTGCAGGGGGAGATTTTTTTTTTTTTTTTCTCTCTATTTTGAGTTAAAGAAAAGAAAGAAATAAAAAAATGTTGAATAAAATTTTCAAATTAAGGAGATGAAATAAAATGATTTTCATTTAATAATCTGTTGTGTCACGTTCTACTTTTGGAGAATTATCAACATGTAGGCCTATGAGTCAGGGGGTACTCGAGGTATGACAAAAAGGCTCAGGGGGTACACAAGACAAAAAGGTTGGGAAACACTGCTCTAGAGGAGGACGCACCAATAATGTGTTTATAATAATATGGGCTAACACTAACAATGCCACAGCATTTCTATATGAGCACATTTAGCACATAAACTTATGTACACAAAGTATGTTTTAGTTTAGTCAAAGTCAAAGTGTACTTTATTGTCAATTCACTATGTAACAGACATTACACAGAGGATTGAAATTGCGTTTCACCAGACACCAAATGAAAAAATTTACTAAAAACACGCGCACACACACAGCTACACTTATCAACAATACATAGATATAAGATAAACAGGTAAACATATACAGTATGCTTCAACAAGAAGGAAAGTTTGAGGTAGAATGAAATGTGCAATATGTAAGGTGCAATAAGTAAAGATGCAATCTGTAAAGTGCAAGAGTGTAAGCAGCATGGACATCAGTTTAGTTTAGTTTAGTAAATGTGTGCGCTTTAATCAAACCTAATTATGTAAACAGAACTGACGAAGCAGCTTGGATGAGCTGCGAAACGTTTTCGACCAAATAAACTTTGTCCAGTTGACAAATTGAATTTCTCCTTCTCCTTGGCGGCACGGTAGCTGAGTGGCTAGCGCTCTTGCTTCACAGCAAGAAGGTTCCGGGTTCGATCCCCGGGTCGCCCAGGCCTTTCTGTGTGTGTTCTGTGTGGAGTTTGCATGCATGGTCTGGGTTCGATCCCCGGGTCGCCCGAGCCTTTCTGTGTGGAGTTTGCATGCATGGTCTGGGTTCGATCCCCGGGTCGCCCGAGCCTTTCTGTGTGGAGTTTGCATGTTCTTCCCGTGTCTGGGTGGGTTTCCTCCGGGCACTCCGGTTTCCCCCATCAACCCAAAACATGCACCATCAGCTTAGGTCCTGACCAAGCCGAAGCAAGAAGATCATGGAGATGGTCCCCAGGCGCCCTAATGTGTGTGCTGCCCGCTGCTCCTAATATATGTATATACGTATATAGGATGGGTTAAAATGCAGAGAAGAATTTCTCCAGTGTGAGATCAATAAAGTTCACTTCTTCTTTTCTTTTGCTGTGGATTCTACCTGTGGGATTCTACACATAAATACAATCTATGTTCAAAAAAAATCTATAGACTATACTGTATTGATTTTACATTTTAAGTTTTTGTTTTTTTTTATAGAAAGTTTGCTTTTGTTGAGAATATTTGTGTTTCTGTAGAGGAAGCCGCAGCAATGGTTAAAATACTATGTTAAAGTTTACTATGTTAATACTATGTGGCCATACCTGCCTGTCAAAGCCTGATCCCATCAGATCTCAGAAGCTAAGCAAGGCAGGGCCTGGTTAGTACTTGGATGGGAGACCAGTGGGAATTCCAGGTGCCACAGTGGGGCGCCAGTTGCAAAAAACTGTCGCTGTGTCCTTAGGCAAGACACTTTACCCACATTTGCCTAGTATGAAAGTGGTGTCTGCGTGAGTGTTGGAGGTGGTCGGAGGGGCCGATCGCGCAGATTGGCAGCCTCGCTTCTGTCAGTCTGCCCCAGGGCAGCTGTGGCTACAGAAAGTAGCTTACCACCACCAAGTGTGGAGTGAATGAACAATGAACTGTAAAGCGCTTTGGGTGTCATGAAAGGCGCTATATAAATGCAATGAATTATTATTATTAATTATTAAATCAAATCTAATGCGTACAAAAAAATTATTATGTGCATTACCCCATTTGACTCAACAAAAAATATCTGAAATACTAAAGTATCTCTTACAAACATTCACAATAGACATCAGATTTCAAAAAGACTTTTTCAGAAAGAATTTTTTCATAGCATTCGTTCTGGCGTTTGGGTGGCCGCACGTAAACATCCCAGCGTGACCCGGGACAGCTCTGGTCTGCAGCGTTTGACCCACAAGTCCCAGAACTTGCTCTTTCAAAACTAAATCCCCTCCCATAGGACAAAAAAAACAAAAAACAAAAAAACTGTGTGTATGTGTGTGTGTGTGTGTGTGTTTTTACTGTTTAGAAAGTCATTTCAGGACAATTTTTTATGTTTTGAATCAATCTTAACAAATGAGGGACAGGAGCTGAGGGTTAAATTCCACAAAATGAACAAAATGTGTGTGTGAGAGAGAGACGTGACCCTATTATCCCCTATTATGGGACATTTATTTTCCCTCATGGAGCTGTACTTGACTTTAGTTTCACGATTTGGAGAGTGTAAGCCTTCGATGTCCAATGAAAGCAATCCTGAAATGCCTCGCCGTTTTGACAATAGGAATGTGCCATTTGGACTGTGGACATTTTGGATTAATAACACATTAGTTCACATGAGGGGGAGTGTAAACAAATTTTAATATTTATATATTTACCCTCCTGGGACCCGAAGAAAAAAAGTGTATTATTATTATTATTATTATTATTATTATTATTATTATTATTATTATTATTATTATTATTATTATTATTATTATTATTATTATTATTATTATTATTATTATTTAATTAATTAATTTTAATTCAATTTTATTTTTATTCATAATGTTGTTACATGTCCTCTGTAATGGACTGTAATAATGTTAAATCTATGTGATGTAACAAAACATTTTTTTTATGACCAACATCTCTGACAAGCTTCTACAGTCACCTCAAAAAGTTTTTAGTCTCCCTTTTGATTTCTTATTTATTTATTTATTTATTTATTTATTTTTTAATCACAGTGCAGCCACAAACTAGAGTCTTTCTCAAAACTTAAAAAGATCGACTCGTTAACTCAGTGTCCAGTATAAAGGACACAAATGAATGGGTCGGGTCTCAGGAGGATATTTATATATTAAATTTATAAAAATTTAAATAACGTACTTGACTTACATTTACTAAAGCACTTTTTTGGAATGGAGTTAAATTTGTGTTTTAATTTATTTTTTACTAATTGCATTATAAAATTTAGAAACTTAGACTTAGACAAACTTATGGAAGCCCATTCCCGTCAGTAAAAGAAAAAAAGATGGTTACACTAAGTTATAATTATGAGATAAGAAAGTCATAATAACGAGATAAAAAGTTGACATTATGAGATATACAAACTTTATTGATCAAAAAGGGAAATTGCTTTGGCTACAGTAGCTCACTCATCAAATATAATATATAACAGAGAGTTAAAAAAAAAAAAAAATAGATGAAATAGCAAAAAAAAAGAGCAATAGACCAGTGTCAGATGAGACATAATTATAAAAATGAAAAAAAAAGATAAATGTATGTGTACAAATCAGAATAAAATTGAAAAATATAAAATACAATATCAAACAAGATGTCCAGTCAGAGCTATATACAGTTGTAGGGAGTAATATAAGAAATATAAGAAATATACCATATATAATGCTTTTTATTCATTTAAAATTTGTTGTTGACTGTATTTTTGAATGCACATTATAAAATAAATAACACATTTGTATGTTATATGTCTGTATAATTCTAACAAATGACATTATTGAGTTAATTTAACACTAGTCAAACTTAGTGAAGTATTTTAACACGTATTTTTACAGTAAAAAAACATAACTCCACATATATTTTAGTTTTAGTTCACATTCACTCACATTTCATATCAGTTTTTCTTCTTCCCACTCCTTTTTGGGCAAATGTTTTGTTTTTTTGTTCTTGTTCTTATTGTTTTGAAAAAATGTAAATTGCTTACAGCCCAAAATAAATAAAATAAAAAAACATGAAAAATAAAGTAGAAAATGTAAATGTCTGACGAGTTAAATGTATTAATTATTTCTGACATAATAATATTGGTCCATTGAGTACAATAGCGAGCCTAAACACTCAAGGCACACACTTGAGACATGAAAGTGTGTGTGTGTGTGTGTGTGTGTGTGTGTGTGTGTGTGTGTGTGTGTGTGTGTGTGTGTGTGTGTGTGTGTGTGTGTGTGTGTGTGTGTGTGTGTGTGTGTGTGTGCGCGCTCCTTCGGAATGTTTGTGAATGGGACCCCGCTGTAGACCTCTTAGATCTGGACTCAAGTGCAGACCTGGTCCAGCCTCCGGAGAATAAACCCACTGCTGCTTTTTGAACCTCCAAGGCCACCGTCCCCCAGGCGCCTCTCCAGTGTCAAAGGGCTTTTGATCAGTTCACAAGTTACAGTTTTGCCGCAGACTTTTTTCATGCAAATGGGGGAAACGTTCAGATATAAGTGGGTCTCTGTAGGATGTAGCGTAAGAGGTGGGTCGCTCTTTAGCCTGTTAGCCATGAGAGCGCTCACAGCCAAGGACTCGAGACTAGGAGACTAGGAGAGGAGGCGAGGAGGTGAGGAGGAGGAGGAGGAGGAGGTCTTCTGTGTGCCCGCTACTCCACTGTTTACTCAAAAACCACAGCGCAATACATATTTTTTATTGTAATTTTAAATGTTTATTCTTTAACGAGACATTGTGTAACTTTTCTAATGGAGGATCCTTTGGTTATTGCTGGAAATGTTGTCTGGAATGTTTCACACTATGGCATTAAACCTTTGTGTCTTTGTAGAGACCAAACCAGACCGAGTTACAGGTCAGATCTGTGGACAGGAAACCCCGCTCACAGTCAAATTGCCTGTTTTCTAGGTCTTTTGAGCTATGCCAGAGCTGTTTAATGCCATATTGTGGAACATTCCAAGCAGAGCAAAGACATATCCATAGAAACAAGCAGATGACGGAGCCCCAAATGAAAAGTTACACAAAGCAACAATGTTAACGTGAAAGCAGGAATGTGTTTATTACAAGTGCAAAGGTATATATATATATATTTTTTTTGTTTGTTTGTTTATTTCAATCATAAAGTATAAAAACACAACAGCGTGATAACAATACAGCCCCCACATTGGAGAGTTTTAAGTCTCGTCTTAAGACCCACTTTTATTCTCTGGCTTTTAATACTGCATGAGTTGTGTGGTCCTCTGTGTTTTTTTAATAATTGCTTTTGTTTTTAGTTATTTTATTATTATCACTTTATTTATTGCTATTTTAGTAATGTTTTTATTAAGTTTTATTGATTTTATGTGCAGCACCTTGGAAACTGTTTCTGTTTATAAAATGTGCTATAGAAATAAAGTTGCATTGGATTGGAATACAAAAAAAAATTAATAAAAGGGAGCAGAAAGAAGAGTAATCTTATGTTATCAGCCCCTCTTCCCTTTTCCAGACAAAACAATAACACCGATAGTGACTATAAAACGTGTCATCAATACATTCCATTTCAATCACAATTATTAATCAATTGTAAACAGAAAGCTTAATTTTTATCTGCAAAAACTTTTCTTTTTCATACCTACACATTACACTGTATTTTATGTATTTTTAAATACCATTATTGTACTTGATACTTGAGGTATTTGACACAAAACTGAGGTATTTTTAAAACAAAAACTAAAAAATTATAGCTTTTCTGTAATTGTGCGCTGCTTTGCAAATTTAAATCCCATTTTAAGACGTTATATATTGTATAGGATATGATAGGTATGATGATACTTTGTTTAAAAATGCAGTTCCCGCTTATTTAGAAAGATCTTAAATAACATGGGATAATTTGTTGGGATAATTTGGAAGTAATTTGGCGTATGGTGGAAATCATATAGCAACATAATGAACACTGTCACTAATAAATAATTCAACACATTTACTATTATGCTATTCAGTCTTAAAGAGGCACTGTGTAACTTTTTGGTTGAGGCTCCGTCACCTGCTTGTTTCTATGTAGATGTCATTGATCAGCCTGGAATGCTCCACAGTATGACATTAAACAGATCTACATTATATTTATCCAATTACATGTGGTTTTATAGCCAGTCTCTACTGAAATAAAAGGTAAAAACAACCACTTCATGACATCACAAGGTGGAACAGAAGATTGAGCTTTGG
This sequence comes from Paratrypauchen microcephalus, assembly GCA_036785185.1. Classification (NCBI taxonomy): domain Eukaryota; kingdom Metazoa; phylum Chordata; class Actinopteri; order Gobiiformes; family Gobiidae; genus Paratrypauchen; species Paratrypauchen microcephalus. The sequence continues at coordinate 3,559,142 of JAVJIX010000001.1, forward strand.
AGATGTAAACAGACTAATAATAACATGTGAATGAAACAAAACACAACTCCAGGTGGATTTTTGATGAGGTAACAACATTATAACATGGATTAAAGCTCAAAAGAGTCAAGTTTGTGTCATCCAATCCAATCCAACTTTATTTCTATAGCACATTTTATAAACAGACAGTTTCCAAAGTGCTGCACATAAAATTCAATAAAACTTAATAATAACATTACTAAAATAGCAATAAATAAAGTGATAATAATAAAATAACTAAAAAATATATAGCACCTTTAAAGGTCCCATGACATGGTACTTCTTGATGCTTTTATATGGTGCCTTAATGGTTCCCTAATACTGTAAATAAGAGGTCTTCAACAGGGGGGTCGCGACCCCTAGGGGGGGGGGTCGCGGAGGTACTGCAGGGGGTCGTAAAATCTTTTGATTTCACTTTAAAATAATAATATTTTATATTTTATAGTGTAAAATACAGTATTAACCTGTGTATTATTTCCTTGTATTGGATGTACCATAACAGAGTAGCAATGTTTATACATGACACTGAGCTCAATTTAATATAAAACACAATTCTATGCCGTATATATAGTAGGGGGTCCCTGGCCCAGTTCGCCATCTGTTTGGGAGTCCCTGGCCTGAAAAACGTTGAAGACCCCTGCTGTAAATGAATCCTTCTTCAAAATCAACACTCAGTGCATGAGAAAGACACATGTACACAGTCAGAGTCAGAAAATCTCTCTCTGAACAACTCATTCTGGGCCTTGTTGCTTGAATGCAAATGAGAAGGACAGAGATAGGTTAGAGGAGCGAGTGGGGGGGGGGGCAAATGTGCCGCTGGTTCCTTGTTTTAGCGGTGCGCTGGTGCGCTGTCTCCCACTTCCGCGTTTTAAGCACGGAGGAAGAAAGGAGAGCGTTTCAATGAAAAAAACACATTTTCACAGAAAATAAAATTAAACCACTGCTGTTTCAGATGTCCAGAGGCTCAGATAAAGGACTTCCGAGCCTGGAAACACTTGCACGTGCCTCCAGGCAAATAAGAAAACGCATTTTGCATTGCGTAGCTCATTCGCGGTCCAAACTCTCTGGGCGTGATTTATAGAGACGGTGGGTAAACATCCAGACAGGGGGTGGAGCTGTATTTTTCGATGTGACGTCTAGTTGCCTTGTTCAGAATCGCCAGTTTGAGCTGTGTTTTTTTCAAACGCAGAAAAGGACCGCAAATGCTCAGTTTAGACATTTTGCAACTTTTAGCCATGGGGGGGGGGGGCTAACCAGGGTAGGGGAGCTCACATTAACGTTCAAAAACCTCAGAAAGTGAAAATTTCTGCCATGGGACCTTTAATAAACTATTATGAATTAAGAATGATGATGTTAAGGAATATTCTTCATGAAAACTGCCTATAATTAATCCCTGGGCACAGACAGCATGAGACAGTGAGACTGGCCCAGGCTCAGGTGGACTTTGCTGTAGGACTTTGACACCCCCAGTGCCCCCTCCTGCCTCTTTGTACTTCCCCACCTCCGCACTGACTCCCAATTAAAGGCTTAGGAGCAGATTATCAGAGCTATTCTCAAAACACATCTACAGGCGTTCCCACAGCGCGGAAGGGCAGCCAGCTTATTTTGGCCCATTTGGACCAGCAGTGGTTTTTGTGCGGCTTCATAAAAAAAACAAATACTGGAAAAATATGTACTTATGATTGAGTGAATGTATTTTATTTAGTCATTTTGGTCATTCGTAAATTTTCTCATATCAAATTTTGGGTTGTGATTACTGCATTATGCAAAGAAACATCACAATTTAACAATTTAACATCAACCCTGAGCGATACTCACATTCTTTTATTTTCTTATTACTGTTGTCCAATGCAGTAGTTTCTTCTGTATTAATTACTTAGAGACGGAAGTCACTTTTCCTAACTAGTACTTTGCAGTTCAGAGCCAAAATTCCATGATTCAAATTCAGTTCCAAGTACCTTCATGTTTTTCTTTGATTTTTAGAAAAGTAACTGTGTTCTGAATACCACCAAATAATACAGGTACTCAAAATATTCAGAATATGTGCTTTCGGTACATGTATTCAGTTCAGGCCTGGGTCTACAGAGGTGCAAATTATCATTTAAATAATTTGGAAATGTTTACACCTCATTTTAGGCAGGTGGCATTATGACATTAAGAGTTATTGTAGAGTTCTTAAGAGTTATTAAGAGTTATTGTAGTGATATTATATATTACTATACTGGAGTCACTGCTGTTTGTTCACTGCTCAGAATCAAAGACATTTATTGTGCAATGTTCCTGTGCCTTTTAACCTTACAGTGTTGTGTTTTTTAGTTGATTGTACATACTTATTATTATTATTTATCTTAATTTTGGTGCATGCTCATATGTTCCTACTGTTTCTGAAACTTGCGTTGTGACACTGCAATTTCCCCATTGTGGGACAAATAAAGGATTATCTTATCTTATCTTATTAAGAGTGTTGCATTTGCACCACTTTGAAACTCAGTCAGTTTGGTCTGGACCTGGCCCTGATTCAGTTACTGCCCACCACTGAACTTAAACAACCAATTTAAAGAGGACAGATTGAATTGAAATTTTGCTTCTGAAATTTTCATTATTAATTTTTAATATTGTGAATAATTAACTGAATAATCTTGACATGGTACGGTATGTTTACATTTGTACGAACCTTTTTAAAGGTTTTCAAATGAATGTTTAGCCTTGATATCGTCCAAATGTGGGAATGTTGTGTGTTATTCCTCTGTAATAGCGCAGGAGTAGTGGACAGCAGAGGGCGCATGGACTCCAGCTGCAGGTGCACTGAAGAGTGACAGTGAACTGTGCTGATCATTATGACAAATGAGACTAAACATGCAAAAACTGACTGCTAAAACTGCTTAAACCAAGGCTAAACCAGGTCTGAACCAGGACTAAGGTGTGTGGTGTGTACGTGTGTGATAACATATTATCCTGTGTATTATTGAATTCTTCAGATGTTCTCAGATTTCCATGTGTAAGGCATTGTTGGAAAGCTTAGAATCTACACTTTCAGAATCTGTGAATAACTCAAAATTGGGGGGGCCTGAAGTGACCCAAATCAGATTTTTTCGCCCCTATACGACTTTAAAAATAATCTCGCTCCAAAGCCCATATTTGCCATGTCTAGGAAGATCTTAAATAACATGGAAAAATGTGTTGGTATAATTTGGAAGTAATTTGGCGTATGGTGGAAATAATATAGCAACATAATGGACATTGTCGCTAATAAATGATTCAACACATTTACTATTATGTTATTTAGTCTTAAAGAGGCACTGTGTAACTTTTTGGTTGAGGCTCCGTCACCTGCTTGTTTCTATGTCATTGATCTGCCTGGAATGCTCCACAGTATGACATTAAACAGATCTACATTATATTTATTCAATTACATGTGGTTTTATAGCCAGTCTCTACTGAAGTAAAAAGTAAAATGACCACTTCATGACATCACAAGGTGGAACAGAACATTTTGAGCTTTGGAGATGTAAACAGACTAATAATAACATGTGTGAATGAAACAAAACACAACTCCAGGTGGGTTTTTGATGAGGTAACAACATTATAACATGGACTAAAGCTCAAAAGAGTCAACTTTGTGACACAAAGCACCTTTAATAAACTATTATGACCCCAGACCCCTCACTCTTGGTAGATCTCAGCACACCATCAACCTCAAAAGTAGATCCCGGTTAAAAAAAGGTTGCGCACCCTTGGCATAGACCATTGGTAACTCACATTCCCTTTAACATAAGGTTAGAAAACAGAAGTGTTTGTAGCCGTGGTCCCGGCGATCCACATTAAAAGGTGTGAGCCGTGTTAAGTTTAATATTCTCTGTTTGTTTCTCTTGGCACTCGCGCCATTACTCGTCTATTAAACTTTATGTTCGTGGAAATATGGAGGCGGAGTGACGGCCCGGGGAGAGCGAGCGAGAGGCTGAACTAAAGTCTTTGTCAAGGTCATGTTCCAATGGAAAGAGCCAACAATACCAGCCATAATCCTACACCCCCACCCACCCATCCACACCCCCATCCACCCATCCACCCATCCTGCTACTGCACCCCGTCTGACCCCAACCCAGCCGGGTCTGGGACAGGGAGAGGAGAGGGAGGGAGGGAGAGAGAGAGAGAGAGAGAGTCATAGAGACACAGCCAGAGAGAGACAAATCTGAAAGTGAGAAAGGAGGATAGAGAGAGTGAGTGAGAAATAGAGTGAGTCAGTGAGAGAGAGAAAGAGAGGGAGAAACGGTGAAAAAGAGGGAGAGAAGAAGAGAGAGTGAGCAAGACATAAAGAGAGATATAGAGAAATAAAGAGAGGCAGAGAGAGAGAAACAGAGAGAGAAAGATGGGGACAGAGAGAAAGAAATAGTAAGAGAGGGAGAGAAGGAGAGAGAGGGAGCAAGAGAGAGGGGGCAGAGAGCCAGCAAGGAGAGACTGATAGAGAGAGAGAGAGAGAGAGTGAGGGAGAGAGGCAGGAAGAAGAGACAGAGAGATAGAGAGACAGAGCGAGAGAGACAGGAAAAAGAGACAGAGGGAGAGAGACAGAGAGAGATAGCGTGAGAGAGAGGGGCAGGAATAAGAAACAGAAAGATAGAGCGAGAGAGAGAGACAGCAAGGAGAGACAGAGAGAGACAGACAGAGAGAGACAGAGAGAGATAGAGCAAGAGAGAAAGACAGGAAGTAGAGACAGAGAGAGATAGAGCGAGAGAGAGAGAGACAGGAAAAAAAGAGAGAGAGACAGAGAGACAGTGAGAGAGAGACAGGAAGGAGAGACAGAGAGAGATAGAGCGAGAGAGAGAGAGACAGAAAGAGATAGAGCGAGAGAGAGACAGCAAGGAGAGACAGAGAGTGACAGAGAGAGAGAGAGAGAGAGAGAGAGAGAGAGAGAGAGAGAGTGGGAGCATAAGTAACAGAAAAAGAGAAAAAGGGGGGGGGGGGTTCTTGGTTCCTCAGTCCATCCTCGGCCTGGGTATTATCTGCCAATTAGCACCAGTTGTAGCGGACGACATTAGCGGTCTCTGGTCTATATTTCCTCCTCCTCACACGTCCTTCTCTCCGCACTAATCAACATAGTCAGCACTCTTTCGCCTCGTTCGCATTTAAAATAAAAGAGGCGCCCTTTAATTTGGCATTAAGAGGCGTGGAATATGCCAGAGCAGCAGAGTTATAGGGGAAAGGGGGAGGAGGAAACCAGAAAGAAATTTAAAAAAAAAAGAGGAAAATCATTTTATAGGCGATACTGTGAAGGACTTGTCAGAACAGGCGGCCGTGCCCTGGTCGGCTGCTACTGTCGACATTTGTGGGTGCTCTGAAAAACAATACCGAAGAAGATAAAAGACGTAAGTTATCTGTACTGGATAGTTTGATTTACTTATTTTATATATGAATATTATTACTTAAGCAGAAGTATGGAAAACAAAACAAAAAAGAAAATTCACGATTATTTGATTGGAACTGTTTAATGTCTGATTTTGGAAAAAGTTGTCATTAAAAATGTAAAATAGCCTATTTATTTATTTATTTATTTATATTTATAATTATTGTTTTAGCAAAATTTATTCTCAATAAAATGTGTAATATTTGCGTTTGTTTTGGAAATTTAAAGGTGCATTGTGTCACTTTTCTGGTGGAAAGACTGTCAAATGTTTTTCTCCACAGTATGGTATTAAACCTTTCTATGTTCATGGAGACCAGACCAAGTTACAGGTCAGATCTGTGGAGAGGCGTCCCCACGCGCAGTCAGAATGCCTGTTTTCTGGGTATTATTGAGCGATAAAACCACCTGTAATTGAATAAATATAAAGTAAAGCTGTTTAATGTCAGATTGTGGAACATTCCAGGCAGAGCAATGACATATCCATAGAAACAAGAAGGTGATGGACTCGCAAACAAACAGTTAAAGAGTGTAACTTTAAATTATACCCCATTTGAAACCTTTTTACAGTTTAAATTTCACATCAGGTTCCTTTCTGTTTTGTCTTTTGTGTTTTGTGTTTTGTATTTAGCTCTAGTTTCATTCAGTGTTCTTTACAACTCTGGAAAAAAAATAGAGACCACTGCATTTTTTTTCAGAAATCAGTATCTCTACATGTATTACAGCCATTCCATTCCAGCGTCTCTTGAATTCCAACACAAACACAAAGCTGAGCTACTTCAGTTCTTGCACCAGGAGTGGAATAAAGTCACCCAAGAACAATGTGAAAGACTTGTGGAGAGCATGCCAAGACGCATGAAAGCTGTGATTAAAAATAAGGCTTATTGCACCAAATATTGATTTTTGAACTCTTCTTAAGTGTAAACATTAGTATTATATTGTTTTAAAATGAATTTGATCTTGTTTCTTTGCATTGTTTAAGTTCTGAAAACATGTATCGTTTTTGTCATTTTCTGCAAATAAATGCTCTAAATGAACATATTTTTATTTGGAATTTGGGGGAAATGTTATCAGTAGTTTATAGGCTCAAACAAAAATGTTCCTTTTGCCCAAACACATACCTATAAAAGTAGTAAAATCAGAAAAACTGATCATTTTGCAGTGGTCTCTTGTGTTTTTTTCCAGAGCTGTATGTGTAGTGTGGGTCAAACATGTAGCCTGTGTACAGTGGAAGCGTCGGGATTAGCAGAGTCTATTACATTAGCCTAATAAGTGGATAAAGCGGCTCCTCTTCCGCTGCATATGATCCTGTAGCATTAGCACCGGCAGCTAACGGAACCAGATTTCTCATTATAAAACAGTGATGGGGGCACACAGCTGCACAGTGCCCGAACACGCCGAGATTCACAACTTTTATCACAGACTAAGAGGTGCCAAAGCAGTGAAAATCTATACAGGCATGTTCGTACTGCAAAATGACTGTAACCCAAGTAGTAAAAGTACTTTATAGAGAGATTGCTCAAGTTACTTTTGATTTATGACAGGAATAAACAAGGAGCAAAAGTACACACACACACAAACAATACTTTTATAACTAATAATTATATTAATAAAGACGTGTGAAAATATGTGGTACCGTGCGAGACTATGCTATCAACTGAAATGATACGTGCGAGCGACATTTTAAAAGCATTTAAATTAAAATCACTTCAGTTTAACAGTTTCACAACATTAGCCTAATTTATATGCTTTTTTTAAAGAATATTTGCAATTTCAGATTTAATAATGAGTAAACTATAAAGGTATACATTTACAGTTCATATTTGAATACTGCCATAATTAAAACTGTGTGTGCGTGTGTGTGTGCGTGTGTGTGCGTGTGTGTGTGTGCGTGTGTGCGTGTGTGCATGCGTGTGTGTGTCGAGTCAAATTCAAAGTGTACTTTATTGCCAATTTCCTATGTAAGAGACATTACACAGAGGAATGAAATTGCGTTTCACCAGACACCCAAATGTCCAATTTAAACTAAAAACACACAAATTTAAACTAAAAACACACACACACACACACACCCACACACACAGCTACCCTCATCAACAATAAACAGACATAAAACATACAGGTAAACATATACGCTTCAAAAAGAAGGAAAGTTTGAGGTAGAATGTAAGGTGAAATAGGTAAAGGTGCAATAATTTGTAAAGTGCAAGAGTGCTGAAAGCAGCATGGACGTGTGTGTGTGTGTGTGTGTGTGTGTGTGTGTGTGTGTGTGTGTGCGTGCGTGCGTGCGTGTGTGTGTGTGTGTGTGCGTGTGTGTGTGCGTGCGTGCGTGTTTGTGTGCGCGCTCCTTCGGAATGTTTGTGAATGGGACCCATGGGAACAATTAAAGCATCAAATGAAGTGATTTTAATTGAGCTGAATTGAGCTGATTTTAAGCGATTCAGTAGATTTCTTAATTTTTCTAGCTATTTTTGTAGATTTGGTTTGCACTCAAAGTTGGGAGTTTACTCAGTTTAAATGTGCTAAAAATAAGCCCCAACCTAATAAAGAAAATCACTTTTTACTTTTTAGACAAAATCTAAAATGTAGTGGAGTAGAAAGTACAGATACATGCTCTCAAATGTTGTGAAGTAAAAGTAAAAAGTATATAAATGTACTTACGTAAAGTACATGTACATAACAAAAGTATTATACTTTTACTTTTGTTCTTTGTTACCTTCTACCTCTGGTCATAGGATGTTAGCTTACATTTGATTCAGTAAAAACAAAACTTATGATTATTTGATTGATAAATAAATACACAAAAGCCATGCATGAAGTACTGTAGTAGTTCTCCAGGCAGTGCATAATAACATATGCAGTAATACCAAAAATTCAATAGATTTCTTAATTTTTCTAGCTATTTTTGTAGATTTGGTTTGCTTAAAGTTGAAGTTAACTCAAATTAAATGTGCTAAAAATAAGTCCCAGCCTTTTCAGCTGGTGTCAAACCATAAAGAAAAACACTTTTTACTTTTTAGACAAATCTAAACTGTAGTGGAGTAGAAAGTACAGATACATGCTCTCAAATGTAGTGAAGTAAAAGTCAAAAATATCCACTGAAAAATCCACTGTACTTTTGGTTTTCCATTGTACTTTTTTGTACTTCTACCTCTGGTCATGATGTTAGCTTACATTTGATTTAGTAAAAACAAAACTTATGATTGTTTGATTGATAAATAAATACACAAAAGCCATGAATGAAGTACTGTAGTAGTTCTCCAGGCAGTGCGTAATAACATATAATACCAAAATGAAGTTGCTTTGAACATCCACTCAAGCAAAGTGACTACTTTAGTGAATACAACATTGTAAGCCAAATAAAGAAGTGCTCGATTCAAATGCATCTTTAAGAAGGTGGATTTTACAGCGCAATTTACCAAAATAGTTACTTAAGTTAATGTAATACTGTGCACTGTCTGCTTTGGGCTACTCCTGTGGATTTTTTTTTTACAAGGGAAATCCAGACTGGCACAGCAATAAACAAAGTCAACAAGCTCCTATCAATTTCCCAAACCCCAAATGATCATCTTGAGTTCTCTGCGTAGGGACTTTCCGCCCAGGTGAGTTTTATGATGTAAATGTTTTATACTTTGCGGATAATGGTGGTCTATGAGGGGCTAATGTGCACGTTCTAGCAGGGTAATGACAGAGGCAGGGCCGGTGTCGGGGCATGTCAGGGGCTGTATTACGTTAGCAGGGTTTTTATATATACAAACAGGCAGGGTTTCAGACACTTGTGTAAGCAGTTTGTAGCATGGAGACCAGATATGAAAAAGCAGCAAGATGAAGAAGATGTTTTTAAATGTTTTTGTCTTAATTACGGTAGTTGTCAAAACAATTAGATGTATTGGAACAGTTTGATGAACTGAATATGGGGGAGAAATGCAAAATGTAATCAGTCATTTTGTAACGTCGTGGTAATTAAGCTAAGATAAGATAAGACTTTATTGATCTCACGCAGGAGAAATTTACTTGTCACAGTAGCTCCAGGTAGGGACAGTTTGAATAAGAAAGAAAAGTGCATGCAGGCAAGAACGGCATAAAGATAAGTAATAATAATAATAATAATAAAATAAGTAATAATTCGAATAAGTAATAATAATAATAGAACAGTGATAGGGAGAGTATTGAAAAAACAATATTGCACGTAATTAAGAACATATATTTGAAGTACTTTGTTTTACTGGCTATGTTTGTTTGTCAACTGTTTGTTTGTCAACTAAAGTATCCTGTACGTGAGCTCCGGAGAAACATACCTCTCCCGAACGTGTTTTCCTTCCTTCTTACGTAGCATTTACAGTCAAAGTTACTGATTTTCTCCATTTTCACTGTCCTTATCCTGTTGAAATGCAGCGTACATATTCACGAGGTTCGCTCACAGCTGATTGGCAGAAAAAGACAACAAAAGAGCACTAATCGTCATGTGGATGGCCAGTAGCGCAAGTATGGTAATTATGGTAATTTACACACACCCCTATTCTTGCCGAAAAAGTAGCAAATTTCAAAGACAAAATGTATGATTTTTAAGCAGCCAATGCTGTTATCTGAAACATGGAGTGGGTTCTTCTTGATCTCAACTAGCACATTTTGAAAAAAACAAACAAATAAAAAAAGGCTTCTAACACGATTTTCTCATGTTCATGAATTCCGAGTTGTGGCTGTTTTTTGGGTGGCCGGTCACATATGCTACTGTAAAATTAAGCAACAAATTAGTATTCATAGAAATGCATTAAATTTTTGTTTGTTTGTTTGTTTTTTGTTGTTTTTGTTGTTTTTTGTTTTGTTTTGTTTTATATGGCATACCTTATTTGATCATTTACAAAATATATAGCCTATTTTTAGTTTTAAATTGATAATTGCCATGGCAACAGTTCTATTCTTTCATCCTTCTGAAACCTATAGATCAGTTTAGATGTGAGGTGATGTTAATTTTGGCTCAGTATAGAAATTACCCAAAGTTATAATTACTTTAAGCAACCTTTTAGAACCAGTGCTTAAACTACACTGTGGAGTAGTTTTCACCAGAATGCACTAAATCAAAGTAGCAATGAAGGCGTACCGAGCGAAAGCAAAAGCAGCTACAAGCAAAATTTCCTGAAATAAAAATTGTAATTTCAGATCAAAGCGAAATATTGGAGAATGACCCTTATTACAGCGTTTGGGCATATAAAGCATACCGCAGTGTGAATATGGCAGATTACATAGAAAGCTGCTCTTTGATGTTAACTGTCCCGTCCAATTAGGCCTGAGGAGATTTGGTTAGCCTTAGCCGGGCACATATCGGCCCTGTGCGCTGTTGCAACCCCACGCCAATCCCCACGCCAATCACACGCAACACGCCAAATTTAGAAGGAATTAAATCACATTTTAGGGGAGCAGTGAGGTGTTAATACTGAGAGGAGTGGCTAGTTTGGAGTTTGAAGTTTGGAGAGGTAAGAGGGAGAGACGGATCAAACATATTTAAATGAATTAAAGCCATCATTATTTATTTTCTGTGTAACTGATACTCGAACTGAGACTCGTAATGGAAAATGTTGCTGGTAAACAAAGGTGTTTTGTTGGGGCTTAAAAGACCGTTATATGCAAATAAATCAGATGAGCAGGCTCTTAAAATATTGTTTAAATTATGTTTTATTAATTTAAGCAATTTATAGTAAAATATAGCTTTATTATTATTATTGTTATTATTTATTTTTTTTAAAATTTATTTTATTATTATTATTTTTTTATGTATTTGATAAACTAAGGACTTTTAATGCATTAGATCATTTTGGGGATACTTTTGGAAATGCCATACCTTATTTGATGTAGCTTTGTGGTCTAAGATTTGTAGTACACTATATATCTTTGGTTTAATTTAACTTGTTAGTAATATGAAATATTATAAAATACAAATTTAAAAACCACTAGATCATTTGTAAAGCCCTGTGGACAGGTCTGGTTTAACATCTGGTTTAACCTAACGCATTTGCTGTGTCCGTATGAATTAAATAAAATGCATATATTTGGGAGAATGTGTGAAAATAAATAACTGATGTTCAACCACTGAAACACTAACAAATGTATTAGACTTTGACTTAACTTTATTGATTCACAAGGGAAATTATTTGGACACAGTAGCTCACACATCACAAAATAACAAAGAGCAAAAATATAAATGGTAAAAACAATTTAAAATAAGTAGCAAAAATATCAAGAAACTGGTGTCAATAAGGCATAATTATATAAATGTATATGTACAAGTAAAGTATCTCAGTTAACAGTTAATAAAAATGTATTACTGCATGCTAAAACACGAGTCATAATAAACAAAACTTTTTTCGAGTTTTACCCTGCGATAGTCAGCTTCAAACATCTGCGCTGCCTAATTCCCTCTTGATTAGCCCGGCACTAACACTGAGCGCCTCGCGGTTCCACTCACTGTGTTTTCCTGGTGGGCGGGGCTCAGGTGAGGTCAGAGGTCGTGGGTCATTAGCGGCGTGGCTTCCCTTCACAGCGTTAATATGGGCCCGTCCACAGCCACCCTTCTCTCTCTCCCTCATTCACTGTTTTCTCTCGGTCCAGTGAAAACAATCCTGAAGTGTTCCTCCGGCCGATACAATGACCTTACCCTTGGGCAACGCCACTGCACCGGCATCACACCCCCACCCCTGCTCCAGCTGTTCCGCTCTTACCCGCCTCCGTGCCTCTTCGCTGGGAGCTTTTGGTTGTGGCTGTGGGCCCTTCCTGCAGGTGTGCTCGCGTCGCGGGCTGTTTAATTGTGGGTTCGCCTTATGTTTTCTCTCCCTCTCTGTGTGTATGTGGACGTATATGGCCCGGCCTGGCTCTGGGTTCGATTGAGGGCCTCCAAATGCCTTTCAGAGCCTAATCCTCCACACTTAAGCCCTTCCTGATGGGTTCAGCTCCAGCTGAACCAATCCACAGTGAGAAGCCGAGGGTCCAGTTTGGCTATGAACCTTTTGGCCCTGTGTTCTGGCATTAACGTGGGATTGTAAGAATTTCTAAAATGCACTTCACTGTTATGTTTCATATTACGCTTTGTTGCTATATTTTCTTGGCCAAGTTAATGAATGTAAAAAAACATATAGAGTGGGTTGTATGGATGGGTCAGTTTCATACAAAGGTTTTTTTTACATTTTAAATTGAAGGTCCTTTCAGCAGTAATTGTTGTGCCCTGGGGCATGGCAATTAACACTGCCTTAAAACTATTGATCGCTTCTCAAAGTAACAAAGAAGGATCGCAAATGGACATAGAGGAGACAAATACTTCTCTGTGGCTACTTACATTAAAGTGCACTGTAACTTTTCTGCTTTGTTTGGATTTGTCCGTAGTAGTCGGCATTAAACTGACCTATCTCAGGAGACGACACCAGGTTAAGTTACAGCACAGATCTGTGGAAAGGTGGTCACAATAAGAGGCTGTTTTCAAGGAAGTTTAGAGCAGTAACAAGCAACTGTAGTTGAAAACACAGATGTTTAATGCTATATGTGGAATACTTTTTCAAAGAGAAAATGGTGAAACGTCCACAGTGGAAGTAACATAGTGCAACTTTAATGCTGCTGAATAAAACAGAAACAATGTATGTAATGTCCCATATGTGTAATGTCCCACATGTTGATGTTGTGAGCGTTTAACGTGGAGCTCTCCTGTTGAACTCCAGCTCACACACACTGGCCTAATCTCCCGCTCTGCTCTGCTGTCTCAGTAAACACACAGCTCTGCTCCACCTGCTTCACAGCCCTGAGAAATGGAGTGTTCCTGGAGAGTTGGCGACCTTTGACCCCAGTGAGGCGGAGGATGGGGGTGCCAGCAGCCAATGCCCTCCTGTGTGGCCAACTGCCTTTTAACCTCATAATTGTTACAAGGCAGCTCCCGGCGGCGGCACAGCTCGCTTTCCGGAAATGGCTCTTAAACAATCAAATAAACGCACATGAGGAGAACGGGCCTGGGTTTGGGTCTGTGGAGCACAGAGGAGCTCCACTGGACACCTGGAGGGAACAGCTAAACTCCTATAAGAAGCAGTTTATTTGACCTGGTGAAAAACATTCAGTGTTATTTGAAACTAAGCCATTCATGTCCCACCACACTATCCTCATGGGTGCATGATCCAGCTCATAACGTGTTTGAAGATAACAGGGGAAGACACTTAAAGCGACAACATGCAACTTTTTGACTAAAAAAAAAAATGACATAAATAAAACCATGTGTTTTTGTACTGAAATGTTGATCTTCCAGTGTGGTTTTATATATAGTTCTGAAGTGTGGTTTTGACTTTTTGTTTCATGCTGGTGACATGCAACTTCTAAAAAGTTCCACATTGTACCTTTAAACACTGTGTGAAATTATGATTTTTATTAACTGTTTATTAGCATTTGTATTGCTATTGTAATTTGTACATAAAGTGTATTAATGCCATGGACCCTGTGTGGAGTGATTTTATATTGTCCAATTCTATGTGTTTTTCTTGTCTTTTGTTACGTGATGTCACGTTTGATCCATAAATGTGCATTTTGTAATTTTATTGGTTTTCACTCTGACTTAAAATCAAGGTCCGTGCACAAACCCGCAGCCTTTGTGTGTGGTATTTCTCTTTATAACCTATTTGCATGTTTACTCTCTGCATCTGGGAGGGTTATGTTCGGGCATCTGGGTTAAACGTAGGTAATTCCACAGTTATACTCTCGGGTTCTGTGAACAGTGATGCAGTGTGGTTAGCTCTGCCGCGGACAGGTGACTGATTTATTGGGACATTAAAATACCTTCAACTAGTTCTTGGCTTGCAGTGGTCCAAAGCGACTCCTCACTTACCTTATACATTCAGACCATCCTAATTATTCACAGTGATTAGTTTAAGCACTTTTCACTACGTTCAGGGACCAGTGTAGAGTTTTGCCGTGACTGTAAAGCTAGCATGTTAATGCTTATTTTCTAATTCTAATTAGCTGCAGACAGCACACAACAGACTCCAAGAGCTGTTATACAATATATCTGTACTTGGGTAAGACAAATTACTGGTCAAACATTTGGACACACATTTCCCTTTACTTTCTCATTTATTTGTATGATTGTTTAGATTGTAGATTCTCACTGAATGCACCAAGACTATGAATGGAGCAGAGCACTAAGAACTGCCATTTGCACTGACTTTTGGACTATCTCTACCACTACCTCTACCCAGAATGCTGTATGTGTGTATATATGTGTATATGTGTCTTGTTTAGCATAGCAGTTTTATAGTTTTTATTAGTACACAATTTATTCTTTTATACTTGCGCTGTGTGCACTTTGAAGGGGGGCTTCAAATCTCATTGTACTGTGTATAATGACAATAAAGGCTTTCTATTCTATTCTATACTATTCTAAACACAAAAAATAAGCACTTTGATTTGAACCATGGTTTGCACTTTTGGTGTTTCTTGACCCTGACATGGTACACCAGGAGACCAAAATCTAAACATAAAAAACACTGAATGAGAGGATGTGTCCAAATTTCTGACTTTTGAAAAAGTCTGGCCCTTTCAAGATGGGAATTTCAGAAGCTAAATTAACAGTTAAACATGACATATTTGGGTAATTCTGCCACTTCTACTTCTACTTCTTATCCTTGTACTTTTTATGATGCATGGCTAAGTACTGGCTGTGGCTATTCCCTGAAGTTATTAGGGAACAGCTATGAGATACAAAGCTTTCTACTTGACAAACTCTCCCTCCATTAAACACTTTCCAACCATAACCCACACACCACTTCCTCCTTCCACTCCCCGTTAATTACCTCAGTATTTGTGTAATTGCATTGAGCAGTAAACACCTTCACAGCTTTGTCCGTTGTTCCGATCTCCTCTTTCTGTTTTGGAGTTTGGTCTCTGTGTGTCCAGGGGGGTGTAGGCTAGATACCGGATCCACTTTGCCTTTATCACAGTGCTCTCCGTCCCATCAGCCCTCTCTGTGCTTGGCTGCACTTGCTTATTTCTGCTGTAACATTTGCTCACCTCTACTCTCCCAGGCTTACACAGGCGGTTTCCCGCACAAGCCCCTCACCGATAGCGGACAGGGCGC
The DNA here is from genome assembly GCA_036785185.1 of Paratrypauchen microcephalus. NCBI lineage: Eukaryota > Metazoa > Chordata > Actinopteri > Gobiiformes > Gobiidae > Paratrypauchen > Paratrypauchen microcephalus. Next base: position 3,574,654 of record JAVJIX010000001.1, read on the forward strand.
TGATTGGCTCCCCCCTTCAGCCCCGGTGCTCCACAGACTGCAAACATGCCGCTGTAGATCGCAGGTCATTCTCGCAAACCCGGGATTATAGACAAGAGAAATTACGTTTTTATCCGCCTTGTTTTGTTTTTGATCAAACTATTCGACTGTTTCAAACTATGGTTCAGAACCCACTGTGGTGCTTCTTCAGATGGTGCTTTTGTAGTTTTAAGACCTGGTTTAGAGCTGTATTTCTGGTTTGGACCTGTTTTTTCATGGGGATGTTTTTCTCAGTTTGGTGTGGTTTAGTCATGGTTTAGTTCTGATTTAGTCTTGGATTTCTTGGTTGTGGTTTTGTCTTGGTTTAGTCCTGCAAATCCTGGTTTAATCCCTGAATCTGTGAATGTTTCTAGGCCTTATATCATTCTGGTTTAATCCTAGATGTTCTGTCTTTAGTCCAACTGTAGTCCTGGTTTAGGTCTAGTTTTAGTCCTGGTTTAGTATTGATTCAATCTTGCTTTAGTCCTGGTTCAGTCCTGGTTTATTTCTTGTTTTAGTCCTGGTTTTGTCCTGGTTCAGTCCTGCTTTAATCCTGCTTTAGTTCTGGGTCAGTCCTGGTTTAGTCCTGGTTTATTTCTTGTTTTAGTCCTGGTTCAGTCCTGCTTTAGTTCTGGTTCAGTCCAGGTTTAATCCTGGTTCAGGTCTGGTTTAGTCCTGGTTTAGTCCTGGTTTATTTCTTGTTTTAGTCCTGGTTCAGTCCTGGTTTAATCCTGGTTCAGTCCTGGTTTAGTCCTGGTTCAGGTCTGGTTTAGTCCTGGCTGAGTTCTGGTTTAGTCCTGGTTCAGTCCTGTTTTAGTCCTGGTTCAGTCCTGGTTTAGTTCTGGTTTAGTCCTGGTTCAGTCCTGGTTTAGTTCTGGTTCAGTCCTGGTTTAGTTCTGGTTCAGTCCTGGTTTAGTCCTGGTTTATTTCTTGTTTTAGTCCTGGTTCAGTCCTGTTTTAGTCCTGGTTCAGTCCTGGTTTAGTTCTGGTTCAGTCCTGGTTTAGTTCTGGTTCAGTCCTGGTTTAGTCCTGGTTCAACCCTGGATCCCCCAATGTTTTTAATCCATGTTTAGTTCTAGTTTAGTCCTAGATGTTCTGATCTTTGTCCTGGTTTAGTTTAAGTTTATCGGTGGATGTTCTGGACTGGGTCTAGACCCGCTTTACCCTGGTCTACTTTGGTTTGTTGCACTTTTGTTAGATATTTAAATTTTTTTTAGGTTCAGACCTGCTTTAATTTCACTTTTTCATTTTTACACTTCAAATACTAATTTTAGTTTATCTGGCAAATTTCAACATCTATCTAATAATGACCACCAAATGTATCTCCTTTCCTCGTCTGGTTTTCAACACTGCTCAGAGAAGGCCGGTCTAATGCAGAAAAACAGTGCGGACCTTGAGCCATATTGAGTGGCGCTTGTGCAAAAGGCCCTCAGGAGATGTCAAGGTCGTCTGTATGTGGGAACTGCTGCCCCGGCGGAAACAGTGAGCGAATCAAACGCGCCTCAGAACGACAGCGGGCTTGTCAGGGTCACATCTATTTATTACTGCGAGCGGGAGATCACGTATACGCCACGTCGGCCGTGTTTGTCATCGGCAGGTGGCGTTGGCCTTTCGTCAGCTCCATATTATCGAAGTGGCTGCAACTGTCCCCGAGCATGTGTGGACTTATCCGTCAGTGCGTGGTGGCGTTCAGCGAGGTTTTGCGTGGGGGGAAAAGCTATAGGCAATTCACAAAGGAAACAACGTGTCTTTGAAATTAAATGGATGTGTATAGTCTGGCACTTACTTATGGAAAAGAGCATGTCCAGGGCAGCTACGAGCAGCTCTCAGGTCTGCAGTGGTAAAGTGTAAAATTACATCTACATGGCAAAAAAAAAAAAATATGAAGAAATTCACAAAATGCAAAAGCACATTTTACAAAACACTGACATATGCTGAAAAATACTGAGAAATGTTATAATTTCTCAAATGAAGTTCAAAGTCAGCTTTATTGTTAAAAAACATATGTACAGGTTGCACACACAGGATTTGAAATTGCAGCGCTCCCTAGTCCCACAGTGAACATAAAACATCTGATAAACAAGACAATAAACACCATGACTGAAACATCACACATACCCTTAGCCAAAGTATAAGACAAACGCAATGACTAAAACATCACATATACCCATAGCTAAAGTACAAGACAAACGCAATGACTAAAACATCACATACCTGTAGCAAAAGTACAAGACAATAAACACAATGACTAAAACATCACATATAAACATAGCTAAAGTACAAGACAAACGCAATGACTAAAATATCACATACCTGTAACTAAAGTACAAGACAAATGCGATGACTAAAACATCACATATACCCATAGCTAAATTACAAGACAAACACAATGACTAAAATATCACATACACGTAGCAAAAGTACAAGACAATAAACGCAATGACGAAAACATCACATACATGTAGCTAAAGTACAAGACAATAAAGACAATGACTAAAACATCACATACATGTAGCTAAAGTACAAGACAAACGCAATGACGAAAACATCACATACATGTAGCTAAAGTACAAGACAATAAAAACAATGACTAAAACATCACATACATGTAGCTAAAGTACAAGACAAACGCAATGACTAAAACATCACATATACCCATAGCAAATGTACAAGACAATAAACACAATGACTAAAACATCACATACCCATAGCTAAAGTACAAGACAAACACAATGACTAAAACATCACATATACCCATAGCTAAAGTACAAGACAATAAACACAATGAAAAATTTACATAAATTTGAGTAGATTTTGACAAGTCAAATT